>JABFOV010001888.1:0-22501 GCA_022817685.1 Aradophagus sp. ZL-2020 | reverse complement strand
AGTCAATGGTGCGCTGTGGGCGCAGATGTAAATTTGTGTTATTGTCACGGAGCGTTTTCTGTAATAAAATTCATTATTTTTCAATAAAAAGGCTAGCAATGTTGTAAAATTTCTGTGTAAATAATAAGAAATGTTGTAACGTAGCCATATTTCGATTTCACCAAAAAATAGTAAAATCGATTTTAGAATAGCCCTCGTGTAATGTTCTTATAATTTTAAATGTATGAGAACGTCCATAGCCTAGAAGGACAATAACAATAATTTGAAGAAGGTATAATAACACTATAGCAAATATTTTCTCTAAATTATTGCATTTGTAGTCTATATACGTCTACATGTAAAATTAAAAACATTTCATTACAACAACACAAAATTAAACCTGCGAACTCAGCGCACTTCCGACTACACAGCAAACTAACGTGTTTAGTGTACGACCCTTCTAAAAACCTGCTTATATTCTTACATAAATTCACATTGTTTAATTTAGTTTATCATTTTTACTTGTTACTGTTTTAAATAAAATTATGTTTAACTATTAAAGACAACTTATATATATATATATATATATATAAACAATTTTCTTCAAAGAAGCCCCCACAGTTTGATAGCCCAGGGGCCAATACATTCATTAATCCGGCTCTGGTCATACCCATTGCCAGACTTGTGCCAAACCAATGCCAGACTTATTTTTTCCACACGGGTATCTTTGACCATCGGTCGAAAAAACTGTAGCGCGACCACACTCGGGTTGACATAAGATCACAGTCATATCACTGTGATTTTATAGGGATGTCACAGTAATATCACAACATGACGATATTATTCTGATGCTTATAAAGCGATATTATAATGATATTGAAATTTGATTGATTGTGTTGATACAGCAATGTCATTACGATTTTATGTGTAAATACATGCATACAATGATGTTGCTATGTGATATCACTATCATATCATTATGAAGTTGCAATTCAATCGTTGTGAGGTTATTCAAGTATAACAGTAAAATCTATGAGACTTCACTGCATGATATCGTACGCGTGATGTCGTATGTTTGAAAAGTATAAATATATTCTCAAAATCACGAAAAGAACCTTGTTACGCTAATTTTATTTTATAATTTTTAATTGTCTAAATAGTTACTATCTTACAAATAATTGTAGACTTTACATTTTTTTCTTGATGCACGATAATATTTGTCAGTAAGTCAGGGTAGCAATAAACTTTCAAAATTATTGCTGGACAAAATAGTATTAGACAAACTTTATGTCCTTAATCAGTAATGAACTTTAAATTAAAGAGTGTAACATTTCTAAGTACAGATTCAGAATCAGTCACCAATTGAAAATGGAAGTAGTCAAACATGAAATAGTGATGTCTGTGTGATGTTATATCTATGATATCACGTAACTGTCAAGATAAGAGATAAATATTCGATTATTATCCTTAACAGTTAATAATACATTCAATACCATTTGATTTAGATAATATCACATAGAGTTACATTATTGTGATATTACGATGATATCGCATGAAAAGTGTGCCATAATACTATGCATGATATCGTTAAAAAAACACTATAACATTACCGCGTGATAACGAAGTGATAGCATACAGAAGTAAAATTTGTATTCGCATTCAATACGATGTGACATGAATGTTATAGACGGGTAATATCACTGTGATATCACCGTGATAAATTTGTGAAAATTCTTGTTGCCTGGGAAGTTGCCTGAAAGTCACGTTGAAGCGGAAAAGAGTTGATTATGAACAACTTTCAAATTATCCATATAGCAGCATTGGGATCATCAGTGTAAAATCACTTGCAACTGTATGAAAGATTGAAGCCGTTATCGAATGTTTATAAAATTTTTTTCAGAAATATGAGTGCATTTCATTTTTATCAAATTTTAAACCAAAGTTACGTGACGTCACATTGACTATTTTTGTACACAGTAGTTTCCATTCCAAATAAATCTTCATGTCATCATATGTTGCTATTCGGCAATTATACTGATCAAGGATCTCTGCGCAACATGTAATCTGCAGTAAAAGCACATATTAATTTATATTTGAATAATTTATAAATAAATTTCATACTATCAAGTACAATGTTTCACAATGATTTAAACTGAAATAATTTGTTTGCTTAATTTTAAAATTTATTTTTTAATATTAATCATGCATTAGACATTTACTGTAAAGTTACTGAAAATTTACCAATTTTTTATTTAGGATGAAAAACATTCCTAATGTTTGCGTGTAAATGTGCATCATAATCCAATTGGCATTTACACATACTTCATCATAATTGTGTCGATTGGCATACGTATATCGAATCTAAATTTCGTTTATTTGCGTAACAAAACTTATATTTAAGTAAAATAAAAATTATTTTATGCATGAGTTTTTCATCATATTTTATAATTATAAGGAAAACATTTTTTACAAACCATCTTCAAGATAAATTTACTTCAGTCTTTTACTTACTATAATCTTTATTTTTAATAGTATTTCTGTACTTACTTGATAGTTCATCACTACGATACTTAAACCTACGTGAATTACGTGTAAACAATTGCAAAAATATTCATTTTGATAAATCCAACACCCGCATGATAGTAAAATAAACTTGCATATTTTAAAGTCCGTATCAAAAATACTTTTTTTCTTCGATCCATCTGGAGTTCTCATCTTTCTTTCTTCATTAATGTATTGTCTTTCAATAGATTTCAACATTTTGGAAAACGGAATTTAAATGACTATTTTAATTTCAATATACATACAATGTCAATAAATGGAAGAGTTTTCCTTATGAAATAACATTTCGTTCTGTTAGATGTTTATAAGCAAATGTCATGAACAAACTTTATATCTTTCATGCATCTTATGTTCGAATCAATTTAAGTCAATTATGTGAATACGTTATTCGATGTAGTAATTACGGCTGTCGTATGCATTTTTTTCATGTACTCTTTCATTTGACATATCTATTACAACTATAATACTAAACGTATAATTATACAAATTGCAACTTAATGTAAGAAATGAACTGTAAAACATTAACGCCAGTTTTCTTCTCCCTACAATAGTTTCACATTACTGTGTATATACGTTTTTCATAACAGTGAAAAATATTTATTTTGAAAAAGTGTTTAGTCATTATATTTATAATAATGTTTTGAAAATTAAAATGTGTATTAAGCATTCACAATTGAAAAAATTGGCCTTATTAAAATAAATAACGAAAATTCATCTAAAATTAAAATAACAGAATGTTCAGTAATTAGAATACAAAACAGTTTTGAGTGAAACTGTTATACGAAAATAAATTAGTATTAATTTTTGACAGCTTCTGTGAAGAGCAAAAATTCATTTACTAATTTTTGCAAAAGACTTTGTAAATTTTTACGAAATTTTACAAAAGTTTACTACTCGCTAGAAATTTGCGTCGAAATGTTTGCGATTCCCTTCTGTAAGTTGCTGTCGAGTTCTATAGTGTTTTTATAGATCCTAGTGGAAACTTAGTAGAAACCCTAGTGGAAATATGGTCCGCCAAATCAATTCTACGGTATTTATAGGGTTTACGTCGGCTATTAGTAATATCCCCGGTTGGGGTCATATCGTATCTATGTAGAGCATTCTCACTTTTGTAAAATAGCTCTCTGATCCGGTCTTCAAAAGGTTTGTATTACCGGACTGTTACGGTTGTCATATATGGCATTGCAATAGCTCCGATTTGGTAAATAATGGAGTTCTTATAAGAATGTCGTTATGGTATTGTGTTCAGTGATACATTACAGCCATGTGATACAGGCCCATAAAGGGCCGGACCTGGCTACCAATTCATGTAATGTGTCTATTACAAAGACAAGTATCTTATTTTGAGACACTTTACGTTTAAGGCATTAATAGTGTCTCAATTTAAGATACTTTTGGTGTCTAAGACGCTACAACTAGACATTTGTTTTTGCAATGTCAATACCCTACAGGGATTCGACATCGATGTGATCAGACAGCCTTAATATGGAACGTCATAATGCTAGTATTATATGTTATAATGGCCATAAATACTATATAATTCAATACACTTTATATAAATTGATAAGGCAACTATTAATTAGAAATTAAAGACAAAGTTCAAATCTCATTGAAAATTTGAAGTAGAAACCATATGTTTACAGTGTATGAATACTGAGAAAAATCTTTTCGTTTGAAAAAGAATATCTTCTTTTTTGCAATCTTTTTCATTCAATGCGAATCCTTTTGAATCAAGGGTACAGATTTGAAAGAAAAGGAATACATGTTTTTTTTTTCTTTTTTTTTTCTATGGTGATATTTGCATTGAATATGCAACTTCTTTTGAAAAAAAAAAGGATTCTCTTAAATGACGAAGATATCTTTTTGAAAAATATTAAAATGGAAATCCTTTTTAATCAAAGTGAAAAATTTGTGGCCACAAAAATTTTTTTAATAATGTTTTACATTCTTACAAGGTCCTAATATTTATGTTTCATCAATGCTGTAAAAAATAATTACTATTTTAGGACAATATCTTGATATAAATTTCTATTAGGGAGTATAATAAATTTTTACATAAAATTGTTGTTATTAAAATTTTATAGTTTTTTTGTAGACTATTGCAAAATTGTTAATTGCAAATTTTTGATAGAGTTTGTAGAATAATTTTTACAACAAATTTTTCATCTAGATTTCAGCAAACTAACAAAAAATAAGTTTCTTGAGATACAAAATTTATTAATTTTCAATTCAATTTAAGGGGAGTTTACCAGTTAGCAGCCTGAAAATTAGCTTATTTTGTGATTTTATTTTTCAAGAAAACAATAAGTAAATACGATAATCGATAATAACCATTCATTTGAATGATATTTTTCCTAAAAAAAGAAATTTTTTTATACAAATATTGTTGTCACACCTGCAATTATTGTCACATGAAGTGGCGAATGCAGCGCGTACATCACTGTGCGCCGTGCAGTATGCAGCTTGTCAGAGTCATCAGAAACAAAAATTTGTTGTTTGTTTAAAAAATGTATAATATTTGTGGGGCCTTGAACCTATTTTTATTGAAGATAAACAAAATTTGTAGAAATGGTAGTTGTTTGAAAAAAAGTGTAATTTTTTTACGTTTTTTTCAATCTTAAACGTTGTTAATAAGAAGTAAAAAAAATGTTAATACTTTTTTTAGGTTCATGGCCCCACAAAATCAATAAACATTGATTAAAAAAAAAAAAAAAAAAATAAGGCGATCGGTTGAGCCATTCTACCGCAATCCTGCACAGCGTAGCAAAAAAAGTTATTTTGAGAAAAACGTATTTACAGTTTATAATAATTTCCCTATACTAGCACCATCTCTGGGTTTTTAAGAACATATTTTTATCTAATAACAATACGAAAACAAACTTTTACACCTGAGGAGCAAACAATAATAGAGCGTATCCAGCGGTATCACGCTCTGTCCCTTATACATGTTTTTCAGCCGTTGCGCGCTCATTTTAAATTTACCTGTAACTCTTTCAATATCTGAAATTTCTTTAAATTATTTTAGACACTCATTCTAGACATTATAATGAGTTAAAAAATGAAAAAAAGTCGATTTTTTTTTCGTTTCAACTGGTAGCCTCTCCTTAATTTATTTAAAAATAAATCGGTTCTGTTGAAAATATGATATCCAAAAACATATTTCTGTATAGAGTAAAGAGAAAAAGGCGAATTATTTCGTACAAGGAGTCAAAACAGAATATACTAAAACAAGCAATAAACGGTATTTTCGTGGATTTGTTGAGTTGGGAATAAGTAAAATAAGCTGGGAGAATGAAGATTTGTTTTTATTTACGTTCAAAGGACCAGTTATTGCACGGTCTCCTAGGAGCTTAATAAAAAGATTTAATAATTACATAAATTACATAAATATCCAAATGAATAGTTTGGACACCATAAGAGATGCCTCAAGTAAAGTGCAGCCATCAAGGCGCACTAGATAATACGCGACAACAAATAATGTGGTCAATAATAATCGCATCAATTATATGCATAATAATATTGCGTTTTGTCTTTTGCCAGAAACACTGTGTTCGTTCAACAAAATGTCAACAATAAGTAGACGCACTAAATTAAGAGCCAATACTTGTTTTCATTTTGCACGCATATTTGTGTTTACACATTCGCACATCCAAAAATCATCACACACTCGCATAGTCAGTCACACATCAACACAACCATCGTTTCTATCTCTCCCTTGCTTTCGCTCTTCTTTCTCGTCGATAACTCGTACAAAAATGTTTGTTTGATCATGAAAAGGCGATCCATATTTGCAGACTATGTCTCATTCTTTCTTTCGTGATTTACGGAATTCAACTGTGATACATGTGAAAAAGATGGTATTCGCGTACGAAAATTACATTAATAATGCACGAACCCAGGACAAAATGTTTACATGGACGTACATGAACTTCAACCGCATATATGTTTTATTTGTTTTTTCTTTTGCTGACTACGTACTTACATACTTCTTACGTGATGTGGATGGCTGATTTAACGATACACTTCATGTGAAATGGATTTTGCACAAAAAATCATGTTTAACACTGTTTATAATATAAAATCAAGTGTGAGAAAATCTACAAACAACTAAGTGAACTACATAGTTTTGTGATCGTTGCTTAGTCATTTGCGGGTTTTCTGAATGGTACAATCAATCATCCAGACTTTAAATGGATTAATCAAATTGCATGGTTGACATTTGAATCAACCAATGTTAGTTATATTTTATAAAAATCACTTTCAAATCCTGATGAAGTAATATTAAAATTGAATGAATTGCGTGCGCGTTCGTAACAGAAAACTGTTAAAAATTGATTAACCACCAACCCGTGTGCTGAAACGCAAGCATAACGCATTTTAAAAACAAATTTTCGAATGTGCAAAAAATTTCCGAGGTTCATAAATCAGCGAGTTCGAATGGCTTTTTCTGATTGTTGAAATGTTTTTTAATTAAAGTGGATTTCAAAAAAAAAAAGAAAATAATAATGAGAAATACATCTTTTTCACACACTTCCCCTAATTCCACATTTCCTATTTCGAACACATTAATTTATAGACGTTGTAAATTTTTCGCACATTATTTTTAAAAGAAACTTGTTGCTGTCAGATTTCGACTCGCACCTGAACAACTGTAAAACCTGCTTCACCATCCAAGTAGCATCTATGACCAGAGTTCTAAATTTTATTGTCGATAACATTGACGGAAAAGCAGAAACAACTGTCAGGGCGCGTCTAAATGTGGCGTCATTCGTCAGCTCCCGTTCAATTTTTTTGTCTAATATCTAAGGTCTTATCAACAGTAGGCGTATTATACGGTACAATCGAACAGAAACGAAGATTGAAGTATGCATCGCGACTTGGTCTTAACGCCTAACTCAAGATTATTTGCTGACGAATATCGAACAGAACGTATTACGTATGTGTGTATATCAATATAGACGTCGAATTTCGAAAATCGTCGGGAGTATTTAAAAGGATTAAAATCAATTTTAATATTTTTGTTTAACTTGCTCCGAAATACATGAAAATGATAAAGCACGTTAGTAAGTAATTTGTTTTTTTATTAAAAAGAGAGAAAATTCTGCTAAAGTTTTAGTGTACAGTCGATCCTTGATTGAGCGATCCTCGGTCGAAAGAAACTCAATCCAACAATTATTCTCCTCTACTTACTAAATGTATAAAGCGACTAAAAAATTATGTCATTGTAAATAAGAGACTGCAGAATCAAACATTGGTAGGAGAATCTTGGTGAAACGACTGACTCTTGAGCTTATCACTCAATCGAAGTTCGGGTAAATAAAAATGTTGACTACAATCAATACTTCCCGAACGATTTTCCCATTATTTTCAGTTGTTGTTCAAACCATATTTCTATGAGAATACACATATTTATGCCTTTATATACACATATTTGTACAAGCGCTGACAACTAAAATACCAAAAGAACTAAAATACCATGACGACGCATCAAAGAGAAACGAAATGCGAACGCACATTGAACTGTAACGAATACTGCATATGCACGCATACACGCAAACACATTGTATACGCAAGCACGCACAAACATGGCATACACATAGACGTAATGGTGGTCGACGGAAACTAATGCATATCAATATTGAAAAATCTGCTCGGCCGAGCTTGAGAGCCGGATGGTTAAGAAAAATAATTTTCCGCTATCCACCTCTAATTTTGCTTGTGATAAAAATATAACATCACTTGTCATATGTAAAAATTGCATAACGCACAAGTCATCCAAAGAACCGTAAAAAATCGACTCCGACTATCTTATCGTCCGTCGCTGCTGTTTTTCCGTTGGGGGAAGAAGAAAACTAAATGACCACTTTTGTGTCTCCGATTTTCTCGAACATATTTTTAGCGGTAAAGAATGTCAAGGTTCTCATTTTGCCAAAACTTTCGATACGAAAATCGGTGGTTCAAACTTCATCATCCTGTCTTCCCTCTTTTAAATTCGCGCCTTTATTATTCTTCTTCGACCACACTAGTCTTCACCAGAACTCGCGACATAAGCTAAGAAATCTATTTACATGACGCAACTTGTCACAATATCCAAAATTCGTATGTCCTTCGCTCGGTCTTCGCGTTTGTTTGTTCCGAGTTTAAAATGTCCTGCGCATGTCATTTCTTTCATCTCCTTCCGTTGGACAAAAAATATTTATTTGCTCGCTCGAAAATCGCCGACCGACTTTCACGTGGCATCGCCGTTATTCGATCTGTGCATTATAAAATCCTAGTTTAATATGGCCGGTAATTTTATTTATTTGTGTGTGTTATGAAATACTTATCGCGTAATTAGTTAATATTAATTCGAATTATTGGATAGATGATCCGCAAGCTTAGTCTTAAAATTCGATTTAAATATCCGTTATACTAAGACCAAAATTATCGACTATCTACTTCACCGCGGCTAATTCCACGCACATCTCGTCCGCTTTTGTTCTCTGCCATAGTAGCTAATTCATCGTCTATTTATCGTGTCACAAAGCTGAACTCTTTTCTCCTTTCTTCTTTTAATTTACAGTCACAAACTCGTTCTTCAGTTTCTTCTTTTTTCTTTTTTAGTTTTTATTTTTATTACATATTACTTATGGTCAAACATCCCTGCCAAAAATCACATAAAATGACATGATGGCTCGCGTTGCTCCGAACTCGGTGCACCGAGAAAAATTTCTTGAAAAAATTACTATCATATTACTGCTACATATTGCTTACTGCTGCAATGAATACTTTTTAAAAACAATGTATCCTGTGAAATCACAGGAAGCGTTATACAAAATCTGCTTTCAGTAATATTGTTTACGACGATATAACGAAAAAAAAAGTTAAAACAACACTATTTACTGTTGAAATAATAGTCTTAGATTGTAAACCAGTTTATTTTTCATATTAATTATTTCTAAAAAATAACTCGTTGGACAGGACATGTTGTAATGTTGGCAACGTAAGCTCAGTAATTTTTAACGGAAATTTTTCTAAGTGAAAGAACTTCGCGGTCACACCACCGAGACTATTGAGATACACTCACGCACACTCTTGCATGGCTCGTTTTGCGATCATGCATAGGCACTTCGCGATTGATGGATGATTGCGTTCAAGCCAGCATTTTCCCATGAAATTCTTACGGATTGCTTGTCTTCTGAGGTATTCGCGTGTCTCTTAGACTACGTTTAGTTTCGTTTGCTTTCTTTTATCTTGTCAACTCTATTTATTAATGAAAAATCGTTAAAGGAGCAGTAGACGACGTTTGCCAACGAAGAGCATAGTTTTGCCGAAAACATCATTGTTCGAAACTTTGATCCGTGATCATAAAAATTTCACAGGAGAATTTTCGACAGAGTTTGGATCCTGAGCAAATTCGTTACAACGCGATGCTGTCGTTTGTGCAATAGCATGTGGTTTTACCGTACTCAGTAGACAAAAATTAACTTATTTCAACCACGCAGTAATCAGTTAGACATCTGAATATTGGAACGAACTTAATTTCGACTCGTCACAATGATTACACGTAACGAGCTATTATAATTGCACATGCAAAATTAGGTGAACGCATCTCACGATAATTTGTCACCTAATTTCCAACTTGAACTAATGAATTTGAACCGTACACAATCGAGAATCAATTTCAATGTGTAATGACGGGCAATCCCTAAGGAAACAAGGTAGTCGAAACAATATTGAATCAATATTGACGTTTTTATTGATTAAATATTAAATAAGTATTGCAGAATTATTAAAATAATATCGTATCAACGTGCGAATGTCCGCTCAGGTGATATCGTTTCAATATTACCGTGTTCAATATTAAATCAATATTGATGACATTGAAATGATATTGAATTGATATCGACGACTTAATGCTGACAGAAAGTCGAGATAATGTTATATCCTTAATAATGTTAATATTGAAATAACACCGATTCAAAGTTGATTTATTGTTTTCAGCTTTTCAAAAATGTAAATTAAAAAAGTGCTTATAAGCACTTTTTATACTAAACGTTTTATCAATGTCATTTTAATACTACCGTCATTATGGATTCAACACTGTTTCGACTTACTGTCAACATTGAATCATCGATATTGATTCGATATTAAATACGATAATATTGAAACGATATTACCTGAGCGGACATTCGCATGTTGATACGATTTTATTTCAATAATTCCGCAATATTGATCCAACATTTAATCAACAAAAACGTCAATATTAAATCAATATTGTTTCGACTACCTTGTTCCATTAGGGTAGTTTATATACGCAAGAAAGTAAATTTACACAGAAAAGTTGATTTATATTTAAGCATCGAGTGTTAATAGGTTAAGCACATTTACATATTGCTTTTGAAATAGAATGCTGACACCGTTGCAATCAGCTTTTCTGTCAGCAAATTAAGGTGATTTCTTGCTTTTTAAATCTGCTTGTAATCGAAGGCTGATATCGTGTTCATTTACACCTTTATTAAAAAAATCTATTGAAAACTATTGTAATGTTTTGAAGTTTTGTGAAAATTCCTTCAAAATTTATATAGTTTGTTTTTTGTTACTAATTTACAAAATTAATAACATTTGGATGTAAAATAACGGATTCATGCATACAAAATACATGGACCAATCATGCTCGATTTAAACATGGCACGTTATAAATGAGTCTGCGTATATGATACAAGTACAATGCGTTTAAAGATAAAGTACACGCAGAGAAATAAATATTCAAAACCTCAAAAAGTATTTTGTTGAGTCAATTTTGTTCATCTTCATTTAGTGTTTTGTTAAATGAAAACAAAATTTGCATTAAATCAACAAAATAACTTTGGTTGCAAGGTTTTGTTAAAACAAATTATCTCATGTTTCAAATCAACAAAATTATTTTGTTGCATTGACAAAATCATAGTTTTCAGGCAAAATGATTTAGTCAAATCGACAAAAGAAATGCGTTGTATTAACGAAGCATAAGTATACGAATATACTTTGTTCATTTGACAAAATACTTTTGTTACTCAAGTAACAACAAAATCTTTGGTCAATATTAACAAATTTGGTTATATTGACAAAATATTTCTCTGCGTGTAAACAGTTTATGCATAGTACATGGAGGTACAATTTTGTATGCATCACCGTGCATAAAGCATGTGTTTCTAATTACTAATATTCTAATTAATACATGCGTATGCATCTATCACGTATATGGATCATGCATCAAATAAATGTTTGGTCCACGTACGTACTTTGTGTGCATGTATCACGCATTGAAAAGAATAATACATGGTTTTTGCATTGTTTAGGCATGAACCATTCCATTGATCATGTATTACATAAAAATGCAATATCTCATGTACCATTTTACATGAACAATTTATGTCCATATGACACATGCATGATATATACAAACCCAGTTTGTATATACCCTAAAGGAACACTTACAAATTCAATATTGATTCAATATTTTGGGCGACTCGAAGATTTATTTATTTAACATTTCATCAATGTTATATCGATATGGATGAAGCGGACATTTGCATATTGATGAAATATCGAATTAATAAATCTACGAGTCGCTCAAAATATTGAATCAATATCGAATTTGAATTAATGTTCCCTTAGTGTATATGTAAATCATGCATCATTGGTCTATGTAGTTTATACACGGAAAGTGGAAAAACAGCGTTTGCATCTAGTCCGGACATTGAAAATTAATGTTTATGAAAAATGTTTCTGAAGACGATACAGGTTAATGTCAGCGCTTCGATTATCAATGTCCGCGCATTGATCTTAGATGTATCGACATCGATAATCAATGCGATGATGTTAAGCTCTAACGTCATAAGAAAAATTTTTCGTGAACATTTATTTTCAATGTCCGGACTCGTTGTCAACGCTGTTCTTCACTTTCCGTGTATGCATGTGATCATTTATTTGTTATTTAGATAATTAATGCAAAACTGGTTTTAAACAACATTTTCATAGCTTTCAATAACTTTTTTTAATAATTATTCCAGCGTTCAATAGCACGTCGAATTAAGAGTTGAATACCAAAGATTTAACGAAATGCTGAGAACCAACAGAACAGTCAATACAGCTACTGATTCTTGCCACGGGAATTGAAAAATCGCGCAACAACGATCAACGAAACTGTAAAAACAACGCGACCTATGTCATCAATATCATACGCGTCATCTGTTTGTCGCTTTTTTCATCTCTTTTCCTTTTCTTTTCTTTTATTCCTTCGAACTAACAAAACGTAACGTAATTTAAACATATCACTTTCAACATCGTCTCAACATAATTCTTTGATCGCCAACAGTATTACAGTTCTACATCACAATCACTGTACAATCATTAATTCGACGTCTTCTTTTCCCCTCCAAGTGGATGTTTTTTACTTGATATTTGTCACATATTTTTATTTCTTTCTTCGATCGAAAGATACCATTCAGTTATTGAGTAGGAACAACACGCCGTTTTTTGCAAACACTACGTATTAAAAACTTGTCAAGTGAAAAACATTTCGATCAAGTATCGTCATTTTTGCGTTACCACGGTTCTCCATACAAAATTTGATTAAATTGTCAAATCAAAACAACGGACTTTCAATAGACTTGTTGTAAATGAAATTTCGGTTGCAACTGGAACGTAAACTCGAACGATATTTTGTAATTGATAGTTTATGAATAATTGAGTACGGATTGAAGTGAAGTAACTGAAAGCGGACGTCGAATTCCATATTCAATTACACAGCATATGTTCCATCAAAGCATAATTTTGCACTGGAAAAAGTTTCGTCGGATTTCCTATCAGTTGCTTTAACATCAGTGCTTTCTGTTGCTGCGCACAAATTTCGCCTTATTTCCGATGCAAATGTGGTCTAATGTCATAAGTGAAATTTACTGTTTTGCGAGGTATGTCGTGTTGCAAATTTTTAAAATAATGCAAAATTTGTTTGACTGCAGTTTTAACATTTGAAAAACGTTTTCGCCATTTAGAAATTAGAGTTTTATTTTTATTATAAAGTTTACTATAATAATGGGTTGAAATTTATAATACAATTATGACTGGTAAATGAGTATTCATTAAGGATGTTAAATTTACAATTAGATATATTTTGTTCAAATATTAAACTAAAATCAGTCTGTTAAAAACTCGCAGAATTGATTCTAAAGTCATACAAAATACGTTAACGCATCTACCGAAATTATTCTGCTATCAATGTATTCATTTCGTGTTTATTTTTCATTCAAAAGTAAATGTGACAAAAAATTTCAGATGTAAAAAATTATATATGTAAATGAATGTTACGTACTTATTCGCATTTATATGCGATGGTCCTGAGAAAAATATCCATACAAGATCCTATGTAAGAATTTAAAAATTGTTAACTAGGGATTCAAATTGCCTAGGAACCTATTTTGATTCTTACGTGATTCTGGTTTGATTAAATAATTAGCCAAATCTAAATAGGTTTTTAGATGGTTTGAGTTTCTACTTAAAATTTAAAATAAGTTCTTTTTTAAGGTTCTGTCTGAAATTCTTGCATACGCCTGAAGATGGTTTTCAATGTTGCTTTAATAAAAAATCCACTTACGATTATAAAAAGGAATTCGACTTAGTAACTAATACAGAGACCCATCTGGAATTTCAAGGATGAGTTCAAAATATTTATCAATCTGTTTAGGTTTCCATTGTGGTTGTCATTTGATTGAATCATTACCTACATGGTAACATAAATGGGTTTGTAGATAGTCTGAGTTACAACTCAAAACCCTAGCTGGGTTCTTAGTTCAGTTCCCGTATAAAGTTTTAACACAGGATCATGGGATCGTAAATAGTGTTAAATGTTGCCCTAACTGAAATCTATTTAGGATTATAAACAGGAATTCGACAAAGCCACTTTCATAGGAATTCACTTGGCATTTTAAGTAAGAATCCAAACTATCAAGAATCCTATTTAAATTACCATGCGATTTTGATTTTATAGAAACATCATTCATATTAGAATCTAAATAGGTTTTCAGTTGGTCTAAGTTCTTACTTAGAAACTCAACTGGATTTCTAGAAAAAGTTGTTCTGTAAAATTCTCACATAACACCCTAAATGGTTTTTTTTTCTTAGGGAAACACATGCCCTTTATGTCTAGCATAAATGTTTTCTATATGAACCTATTGCTTACTTTGACAACTCCTTCCATCGCAAATCAGAATCACCGCATGACATTGTCCGTTTATAATTCACATCCGAAACTGTGTGACGTTTTCCAACAACCGTTTCACAAAACCGCTGTAATTTTTTTTATAATACGTGTAACACGATCACTATGAAGCTGGGCTAATTAATAAGATATGTCTGTTGAGAAAATATATCTTAGATATATATATATACGTCATATATATATTTTCATTTATATATTTATAGTATTTATTTATAATATTTATAAGAAACACCTAGAGTCGCTATTACCCCGTAACTGTTACAAAGCAGATAAGAGAAGCAGCATTTACGCGTTAACACTATGTGACACACGTATGTTTATTAGCAGTACCCTTTTCATCTTAACTATAGTCTTTCATTGTCAAATCTTCCTTCGTGTGAAAAAAATAAATCTCTTTTGAGTTGCGCGGACTCGCCCGACGTGCTGCGTTCAGCAACGTCCAGTCGGAAACTGTTTACTCTAATCGTTGAAAACTGTTCACTTCTCAAGGATGCCTTCGCGGTTTTTTGCCGGAAAACAGAACATTCTTGAATTGAGTAGAAAATAAATACTTGGTACGAATTTACTTAATGCATGCTAAAACTTTACAAATTTGGTAGATTGAAGAACAAAATTGTTACCATTCCACCAATCAAATAGTCATCCATCCAACTATACTCTTTGCTTGTTAACCATAACCTTTAATTGTAATTGAACGTTAAAATTATTTTACTTCAAATATTCTTGTTTTCGTTTCTTCAGAAAAAATAAATTTTGAATTATGCCAAGTAAATTCTTCCAAGCAGAACTACTTTACAAAGAAGATGAACTTTTCTCAAGAGTGCGCAATTCATTTTTTTTGCTTAAGCCCACACTCAATGGTACCTTTGTCAGTTTTCATCTGCTTGGAAATTCACATTCAAATTTCATAACTCCGCATCTACCCTCTCTACATCTTTGTTCCTTAGGATTTACAAAAACAACAGGGTTTACACTCAGAGAAAATAATATTCTCTTCGAAAAAAATTTATTCAAAACTAATACATTTTATGATTTAAATACGAATTTAATAAAAAATTATTTCATTTAAATAAACAAAATTTACTTAATTTTGTTTATCTGAATTTACTGTATTTTAAATTAACTTCTAATAAATAAAATATTTATTTTGAATATAATCGTTATTCATGGAATAAATATTGTATTCAATAAATATTAAAAGTAGGTTATAACAAAATTGAAATAATTTATGTGTCAACTTGTTGCAATTTTTTAGTTCGAATTTACGTAAATTAAATTGCTTTATTCAATTCTTTTCATATATTCTTACTCTTATCATCTTATATACTTGAAAAATTTACAAGATCGAGCACGCTATCACGGTATCAAAGCTACATTTGATTACCGAGCTTTTAAAGTACCTATAAGAAATTCATATATCTGTATAAACAAATTTTCTTCATAGTGAAAACGTTCGCTTAAAAATTTAAATAAGGAAATGTTTTTTATTTTTCTTTAATTATGACTTGTTATTTTAATTAAGATTTCACTAACAATGATTTATTAAAATTTTTTATTATTTTAACTGAATAACTCATTTATTAAATTCAAGTATTTGTTTATTTAAAATAATTATTTATTTTTTTCGAATTAAATAAATTAAAATATTCTATTTTGAATAAAAAATTTTATTAATTTCAAATAAAACTAATTTTTTCGAAATAAATTTGCTTTTAAAAAAAATAAATTATAGGTACTTTTAAATAATTTTTTTAATAAATTAATGTATTTGAAATTACTAAATTATTTCTCTGAGTGTAATGCAAAATACCTATACGTTTATTAACTAAATAATGTCCCTTATGCCTTTGTCACGTCCACCGAATTACGTTTCAGTAATACACACACATTCTTTTTCTTCCCTTGTTAATCTCGCTTTCGCCTTCAAAACCGACACCGCTTTGCTATTAACTTTGGTTTTATACTATTTTTGAAGTAGCCACTTTCACACACAGAGCAGAACATGACTAATTATTTACATGCAGATGTGCAACGTTAATGCAAATCCTTCTAGTATGAGATTCATTCTATAACGAACACATTTAACATCTGCTTTGTTTTGGTTTTTGGTATTTACTCTGCTTAAAATTATAATTTACATATAACATGTAGCAATCCAGACATTACTCCTATCGCCGACCCCCATCTTAGTTCTGATCCGCTTCTTTGTGATTTCTACCCCCATTTTTTAGTTTAACCTCGTTAATTACAAATGGAACGCCCATAATTGGCAGTAAAGTCTTTCTCATTCGCAAATGATCCAGCAACACTGCAATTCTGACTCAGTCAAGTGTCACGGCAATTCGACAGGAAAGTTTTTCCGCAAAACGTGAAAGAACACTTTGAGCACGATCATTTGTAATTTGATTACATATTTAACAAAGAGTCACGTTCCCTAACCAAGCTAGAAATTTTAATACTGACTACGTGGTGTTCGATTTGCTATCACTTTTGGTCTTCTTGTTTCCTCCACCCCTTCTCTTCATACGCAAGCATTTGAGATAATTACTGTGATAATTACTAAGTTGTCGATTTTTTATACTGTGGCTTTTGAAGGAAAATATTTGCTTTCTATACAAGAACTTACAATTGTATGACTGCGTCAAATTTAATTTTAATTTTATATGTATGGTTCCTTTGTTAAAAAAAATCTTTATTATGAAATAGTATACTGCTTAACGAAGAAAAAATGACTTTTAAGCTTGTAGCTCGAAGGGCTACGAACATAAAATTTATTTTTCCCGAGTTGAGTACAATATTTTCGAGTTATGAATAGTTTTTAAATATGTTTAAATTTGGCCGAATTATTTAGTCTCTTATAAGAAATAAATGAAAGATTAATTGAAAACTGACTGACTATTCCTTACAAAATAAATAAGAGATTACTTGACCTTTGTACATTTCCTTCTGATCTGCCAAACCGTTGTTCTCGAAAAACTTCCCGTCGCATTTCGTGCATGATTTATCGTCACTCTAGCACGTGAAAACGTTATGCTAAAATTAAAAATGGAGGAACGAAAGCCAGTTGTTACAATTGTTTAGTTTTCCATTTGCTTGCTCTTCTTTTGATTATCTCGAGGTCATTAGAAGTGCTAAGTGCTGTCCCACACGTTTTTAAGGCTTGATCGAAATTCAAAGCGTAAGTTCCGGTAGCATCACGCTATGTTATTCCCGCTCATCGTCGTGACGCACTTCTTTTCGGGCGTATTTTGACTTTCGGAATTACTGCGCACTGCTTTTGGCGGACTGCTTCCAGGCGTCGTCGTTAGCTCGCCTGGCAGCGGGTTATTATTGTTAGTGGAAGTTGAGCTTCTTCTCCCATTTTCGCGCGTCGTGGATTTAACATCGAACACCGACGTGTCTGATTCGATGTCAGATTCGATCTGTGAAACAATTTCATGTCAATTAAAAGTCACTAGAAATGATAATGGCTCCAGAAAACAAGAATTTAGATAGTGATATGCGATGATATCCTGAGGATGCAGTAGTGATATTATATCTATATATATCCCATGTGATATACACAAGTAATGTAGAATCAAAATTACCGAGATATCACACGATGATGTCACAGAAATTTCATTACGATATTACAGTAATATCACAGTTATGTCACAGCAACAATATCTAGATATCACAAAAATTATCGTGATGTCACAGTGATACCACGGGCCCATGACTATTGCTCGCAAATCATTTGCTCGTAACAATTTGCTCGCATAATTTTGCTTCAAAATTTTTTACACAACTTTGAAAAGCGTTGATATTGGGTTGCGAGAAAAAATGGGTACATTAGAAAAAAAACACATAACTACATAACGAAACTATTAAATTTTATAATTTATATAAATATACATAAAAAATTATCATAATATTAATATTATATATTATAAAATATATATTTATATCATAATACTAATACATTGATATATATAGCAAATATATGTTATGTTAAGTATATGTAGATATTAGTAATAATAATAAAAAGTAGTTAAAAAATTTTTTCGCGAGCAAATAATTTGCGAACAAAAATATTTGCCAGCAAATGGTTGCGAGCAAAAGGGGTGCTCCCTGATACCACATGACAACATCATTATGATGCGTGCTGTATAATCATCTCACCAATAACACCATGTGATGTCGTTATGAAACCGCTACAAAAACACTGTGATATTATAATGATATTGCTAAGACACTATCGCGGTGTGATATTACTATGACATCACAATAAAATCGTATGAGATCGCAGTGACATCACATTCAGGAAATTTCTATTTAAATTTGAATCGTTGGTGATTATGCAATAGTTACGATAACACTGTGCTATCATTATAAAAATCCTAGTTATCTGGATTGTTATATCTGAAAAACGATAAAATACGATTCAATTCAATTTCATCGGATTAAAATAACGAAAATTAACGAAAATTGATACATACAATTTATTAAAGCTGGGTAAAACTAATTTGAATGTATGTTTCCACCACTGGTAGATTTAGAAATTTAAACAAGAAAGTCAGTGGAAATATAAAATTTCTTTTTACTTCAAGCAGATATATTTTCAACATCATTGTTTTACGACTTTCTAAATCCACCTTTGATTCTCAATTGGCTTAACACGTATTTAATCGAATGAATCAAATTTCTTTAACGTTTCAAATTGTTGCCTTACTTTAATCACATTTTATCGTTTACTATATTTCATACGCTAGTTCTCCATGCACTCTATTCTTCAATGTTTTATCTGCACGAAATTTTGAATAAAAATTTGAAAGAAAGAAATGATGCTGAAAACTTTTGCAACCGATGTATCTACTAATATGAAAAGTTTGCAAAATAAATCTAAGGCAAAGTAAAGTCGCACTTTATTCCCCGACATTTTCGTAGAAAATTAAGAGAATTTTTAAATCAACTGAAGACAGTCCATACATTCCAATTATTTGCTAAAAAACTACGTACTAATGACGTCAATGTTCAATGGCAATGAAATTCATGTTAATGAATAGTGACAGAAAATATTAAAGTTGTAACTAGAGTGCGAATTTCATAGAAAATCAATTTTGATCAAACCAACAAATTCAATAATTAAGTCATCCATGCAGACCTTGTTAGAAAATCTATTACAATCAAATTTCTTTGCAGGTTTCAGTATTGAACGTCCATCTAGAATCTCATAAGTTTATTTCGTTACAGATGAGATTAAAAATCACTGTCAATACAAATTTCTACAACATTGATTTGCAACGAATTATAACTTTAATAAGTTTATCAATCAAAATGTTTAAATTTTTATCTAGAACTATAAATGAAAAAATTGAACTTCCAAACGCTTTAAAATATTATTGAGGTCTAATTTTGATTTTCGAATGAGATTCGAATTCCTCGCAAAAAAATGTTGGACACTTTTCGCAGAATTTGAATAGATTATTTTAACAAAGGAAATAAATATCGTAATTAAAAATTTCCTAAAAAATCCGCAGTTTAGTTTTATAATTCTACAGGGTTCCAAGCTCATCTTCAATGCATACGCTCTATAATTCGTTGAGCGGCAACCGTTTGTGACTCGTGTATGGAAACAATAAAAACGATACCTCGGTGTAATTGTATTCAAAAGCGAAGCTTAGCGAAAATTTTGACAGAAGGACAGGCTGAATGCGAGTCAGTTGTAAGAACGTAATTGAGTATAAGGCGCGGTTTACTCACGAGAGTACATTAAGGGAATAAAAGTTTAGGCGCGGTTCGTATCGCTTTTATGATCAACGAGCCGCTGCGGATGGTAATGATGATGGTGATGATGATGATGTGCTACCTTGTTGAAACAGACTACCTGTCTGGTAGCGGGGTGCGGGCTCAAAAACAGGCCCTCGCTAGTGTCGCTGCCGCAACTCGAACTCTCGCTCATTTCAGCCATGAATTTTCGCGAGGCTCGGGGACTTGGTGGCGCAGCACGACTCTGACCGCCGCTCATCATCCCTGTGTTACGGGCGCGAACCAACGTCTGAATGTGTTCGCAAACTCGTCGAAACCTTCTTATGTTACCTGTGTCAAAATAAAAAACCAGTTTCATTTCATAAGTTTTTTTGGGACTTTAGTGAAAAATTAAATAAAAAATCGGCAATGAAAGACCCCCATTCTCAAATTTTTAATGATAATGTCCCATTCACTATTGAATAATAAACCAGAACTCGGGGTTCTTTACAAATTTGAAAATGCGGGTTCTTCATTGCCAATGGGAAATAGGGTTTTTTGTCCCAATCATCGATATTATTCCGTTTTGACGTTTTTAATAAAAAAAAGCACGTTTCGAATAAACTTATGGACAACTACATGCATTGAGAAAGAAACGTTATGAACGTTTCAATTCAAAAATGATCAAAATTTAAATTTGTTAAAAAAAAAGTTAAAAACTTGCAGTAATTTCTCTGTATGAATTCAAATATAAGTCTAAATTTATAAAAAAAATATTTGACTTTTCTCACAGTTTAATGATTGATTTTAATTATATTATACAGTAATTTTTTATTTAAAAGTGAACGACCAATCAAACTATAATTTCAATCTTCAAACTGAATCATACTTTGAAATAGTTTATTCATCAACCTAATTTTTGCACATATAATATTCAAGTAGTCGAGTTTGAGAATCGTAATCCAAGACTAAGTCTATACTCTCAAAGAAGTTGTAAAATTTAATTAAATTAAAAGATCATGATATTCCTAAAAGAATTTACAGTTAGGACTTCATAATAAACATCTCCTTAAAAATACTTTGGCAAAAATTTGACATATGTTTTAAATACCCGTCGGAAAGGTAAATTAAAGTCTTACCAGTCAATAACGTAAACGTTATAGCATATAGCGGATCGTTGGGTCTCATTAAATTTTCACTAATATCAACATCAAAACGAACTTGTCGTTGGAATATTACTGGTCCTGAGGTGCCTCTTTTATATTCCACTCTGAATGACGTCTGCGAGCATACGCTATGAGATAATTCTGCTATCTGCAAGTGAAATGGTCCATTAACAATCATTACTGATCGTATAATTTTTTAAAAACTAATATTAATTATCTGTTATCGCCAGTCTTGAAAATTTTAAAAAATGTGCAAAATTTTAATAGTCTAATAATTATATGTTTTTTTTTTACTTTTTGTAGGTAAAAATATTATTTGAATTTTCCTCAGAAACATTTATATTTTAAATTTAACCCTAGAAGAAATAAAATATGGTGTGCCAATTAGTCCAATAATCTTTATCAGGTTTACATTACTTATGGTCCATTAGTTCTGTAGCCAATCGGACCCATATCAGATGTCTACATGGTATTCATTTTCATTACACTGAGAAAAATATTTCATAAAAACTACAATCTTTTCTTATACACTGAGGACATAAAAGTAAAAACAAAATTAATGAATGTAAAAATGTTATTGAATCTATCTTCTATTTTGTTAACGGCAAGCAGCGATGAATAAAATTTACAATCAATGGTTGTAAAATTTAGAAATATAAATTTATTTGTACATATTTTATGGCATATGCTTGAATGTCTTCGACATTCTGTTATTTCCGATTGTAGTTTTTCTAAATTGCTAGCAAGTAAGCTTGAGTAAAATGAAAAGGAGTCGTTTTATAAACATGGCACAGTATATAGGTGTTACGAGGATGAAGGTGAGGAA
>JABFOV010001887.1:0-22507 GCA_022817685.1 Aradophagus sp. ZL-2020 | reverse complement strand
TGATTGTTTCACTGTTCTTACTCTGTGTTAGTCTCGTGTAGACAGTTGGATGTATTGACGACTTATCTACAGACTAGATTTTTTGTTTAACACAAAAGAGGGGAAAAAGAGTTTAAGGGGGTTTCGTGGGCTTAGAAATTTTTATAAGAAACATTTTATAAATCACAAACACCCAATTAAAAAAAACTATTTTTAAAAATTTTTTTTTGCAGTAGAATTTTTGTCAAAAAAAGGAAAATTTTCTTAAAAAAAAAAAAAAAAAAAAAAAAAAAAATGTATACGCGAATAGAAAAATGTCCTGTAAAAAAGCGAAAAATATGATGACACTTAATTTAATTATTTTTAGTGGTAAAGTTTGTAATCTTCTGACAAAAACTTCTTAGTCCTATGAAATGTATACATTTTTTTAATATATGGTACATTCTTTCACATATAATGCTTCAAAGAGTTAATCAAGGACAAGAGCTTCTGAAACGTTGATTTTCGCATGCAAACTTGGCGTGTAGTCGAAGAGCCGGACTTGCAAGCGCGATGTACTTTTGATTGCGAGACCTGACATTGACTCGATCGCGCGATATCAAAAGCTTTGACCTACATGTCGGCGTGTAGGTTGCGAAATAAATATAGTATACAAATGTTCAGTATCGATTTGTCGAGTACAGATAGATACCGAGGATCGTTGAAGTATTCGGAGTACGAGACAATTGGTTTCCGGTCGCGTGGTTGTGATGCATCACTTCAAATGGAGCGCCCTCTAGTAAAACATTAAATGTGTCCCATATACTGATCGTGCAATATTTTATATTATATATAGAATAAAATATACTGAAGTAAATGGAATTCAAAGACATCAGAATAACACAACGATACACCGAGGAAACCATAATGTTCTACGCAAGTTGCATTTATTTAATATTATAATTGATAGAATACAAATAGTATCATCATAATTCACTGTATGCTTTGAGAATAACGCGATCGGTAGTGTGCGCCATCTACAACTTAGGTGGGCCATCCACAAGCGCCATCTACAACTCAGGTGGGCCGAACCCGTTGCGTTGAATTGTTTGCAGTGGCAGGTTATAAATTACTATATGCAACGAGATCTTGACAATATTTTAATAATTTCGGGAACAAGATAATTATGTTGAGTCAACAAGATATTGTTTCTTACAATATGGATTTCTTGGTGTAATCAAAAAAGTTTTTACGCATTTTTTAAATTTTATTTGTTTACATTAAATTTTATTTGTTTACATTGTATTCCCGGAATTGTATACGGTAAACTGAAGTGGACATTTAGGTAAAAGTCGATTAAATCAAGAAAAAAAAGAAAAATTAAAAACCGTAGTCGAATCCGTGCCTCGAGACGAAAGTACATTGATTAAGATGAGCGAGATCAAAGAAGCGTAAGTGTATTTGTTGGAATTTCATTTCTCGGTGCACTGAATTGAAGATGAAACTGAGCATTTGCCGTTGCACTGTCAATGTAATACAATTTATTGTACGCAATCATCGTATAATTACATCTAGTTGAACTTTCATCTTCGCCGGAAGCGCCGAATTAATATAATGCAATTTGCCCGTCTACGCGGAGTATTAATTGCATCCCTATAGAGAAATCGCAGGCGACTTTTTGATAATCATGACGCCTTTCTCGCGCGCACGCGAATTACCCACTTTTGATTGGTTTAAGTTTCAAGAAGATATGTTTGCCTGTTTGTTTCACTTAGTCAACTATTCAAAGACTTACTGTTCTTACGGCAAGTTCAATGGAATTTCAATTTCGGACTTTGCAAATTTATGTGTCTCTGAGTTACAATTTTTAAGTCGCATTTATTTACATTTCGTAATAACACCACAAAAAACATTTTTTTTTTTGAAGGTATGGTTAAGTAAATAGACATATGATATATGTTTATATATCATATTGTTATAATATATAAAATATGTATAAATGTATAAATATATAAAAAATAATGTATAATGCATTTAAGTATGCAATTATTATGATTTTGTTTGATATTATTATTATTATATTCATATATATAATATATTTAAATAATTAATTAATTATTATTTATGTATAATCATTATCATTATTCAGTCGAAAATTAAATTCTCGCGCGTAAATTAGATTCAGTTTATCGTCATATGAGATTCGCAAGATAGTAATACGTCTCGCCATTCATGATCAGTGATGGATGGATGAATGTGACATTTTCGTATCTGTTGTGCCTCTGTCTTTTCTTTTTTTCTTTCTCATTTCACGTTTCCCCTTTTTCTTCTCTTTCAACAATAACAATCAACATAGATGAAATGTAAAAAGTGTTTCATTCATTGACACTTTTGCAAAATAGTGGCAAAAGGAAAGGCAACATAACATGAAAAACGATTCGTCACCAGAGCTTTTTCTCCTTTCGACAATACGTAATCATTGATATAACTTTTATGTCAAAATAAATGGAATGGCGAAAGGCCGCAAAAAAAGTCTTCCGGAATACAGAATGTTTTCGTAAAAAATGAGAGAAAAATACAATTTTGATGGGGCAAATCAGCCAGTAATTGTTCAAATACTTGTGGAAGTTCAAGTTAGAACTTGAAAAACAAATTAAAAATAAATACTTACAATTGTTTAAAATATAGTTGTAAATATATATCTTTTGTAAACAAAATTAAAAATACATATTTGAAATAATGTTTTCAAATATTGTAACTATACCAAACGCATTTTGCAAACAAAGAGCAGAATAATTTTATAACATTATTTTAACATTATTTTTTAAAAATTGTGCGAACAAATATTATTTTTAACTTTTGTCACTTCAATATAAATTTTACTTCGTATACTTTGGAAATATCTTATTCAGTAAAATTGGAGTGAAACAAATGTGCAAACATGTCTGAAAAAGGAACCGAAGTAAGGAAAGTAAAGTGTAGTGAAAAGAGAAAAACGTACGAGCGATGTAGTTACACCGAAAAAGACGGAAAAGCAACTATAAAAGTGTTTGCGGAAAAGTGATAAGTGGCAACGAGTCCGCTAAAGTTTATGGAATTCTATAATGTATTACCATTTGAACTTATTTTTTATTTTGACTTTTTTATACATAGATTAATAGTAATTTTTTTTTTATTTTTATTAAAAACCAATTTTGGGATTGAAAAGCATAAAAGTCATTTTATGAGGATTACTTTGATTTTGTATATTATTTATAATATATTATATATGATATATATTACATTATATATCATATATTGTGTACATTGACGTAAGTTAATATTATTATTATATCGGAGAAGTTGGCTGTAACAGTCTGGATGTAAAAATAAAAACTAAACTTCGTCTTATTTCTCGCTGAACTGATATGACGATATTACGGAAATGCTTTTCTCTTCGCGAGCGCAAAAATTACAAAAACCAGGCCGTTAGAATCGTTCCACATTGTAAAATTTATGCAGGGTATGAGAAATTTATGGAATTTTTTATCCAGTAACGAAATAATAAAACGCGTGATAACGGTATTAAGTTATTACGACCGTTTATTGACATTAAATTATGTTACATTTATTTCTTTCGTAACAAATACTTAGATACATAATGAAATAATAGAAAATATTGCTGAAAAAAATAGGGAAGAAAGTAATTAAAAAAAGCATTAAAATTTTGATACAATGTAATATTTTTTTCATTGCATCAACCTGTATAATTTAAGGAGAAAGATTGTTATTAAAATGTTAATCATAATTATAATTCATTACCAATATTTATTTTCGCCAAAAATACTAAAATATTATATTATAATAATATATAAATACCAATATATTTTGTAATAAATATACTTTTAATATAAAAAATTTTAATATATTGCAATACATTGTTAATATATCGTTATTTTATTGAAGATATATTATTAATAAAGTAAAGTTATACTTTTCGTTTTACAGCAACTGTGAATAGTAAAGCATAAAATTGCCATTCCTTATTATGAAATTAAAAAAGTCATTGCTCAAGTTTAATATAATCATATATGACGCGATATATAATGGCGAAAGTTAGACTGTGATACGTGGTTTTGGAGTTATTAACCTTCTATTATACATGCGCTAGTCATAATTTCCTTGAATTATTACTTTAATGCAAGTATCAAAGACATGCGGGTTGCAGTAATTTAGGAGCGAAATTATTTCAGCTCAGATGCGTCAGTGATATTCTTTTTGTTGCGGGCCATTAAAAATCGATTGCGTTGACAAGCTGATTTTGTATTGGTCTTTCGAGTGCAAAGTTGCGAAGTAAAACAACGTGAAATAAAAATTCCAAATTTCGTTGTTTTTCAAAAGCTATGTATATGCAAGAAATTTACGTTTAATAATTTAATTTTTTTTTGAAGTATTAATTATTAGAAGATTCTATTTTCAATAAAATTATTGTTATATATTATTAATATATAATTTAAAATCAATAAAACTCGCAAAAATTTTGTTACGATCAAAAAGTGATTTTCCAATTATTCTCAACTCTATTAAAAAATTATAATTTTTTTATATGGAGGCTTGTTCTGTGTAGAAATGTTGAAACGTATCAAGAATGTGGCTTTTATGAAATAAAATACAGGAACGAGTGAAAATGTCGAAAGCAAACGTAAACAAAATACACACAAACATTATTTGATTTAATGAATAAACAAAAATACGATTTAAAGAGTATTTTGCATTTATTTATCTTCGACGTTAACAATTTTTGGTATTTTTATTGCGAATCTCACTATCGAGAATTTTTTTCTGCGATTTCTGTAATGCTTGTTTATGTGTTTTTTATTTGTTTGCTTTGCAATGACAAAGTTATTCTGAAAAGCGTAACAGCGTCAGAAATCTATCCTGCGTTGAATTTTTTTTTCATTATGTTTTTTGTTACAAAGTACAGCATATACTTTCTCATTTAACTCTGTAGTTCAAAACTATTTTCGGTTTCAATAGTTTCATTAGTTTCGTCCGGGACATAAATCTAGATATGTTTTCAACAACAATAACTTAACGATTTCCCACTGGATAAATATTTTCCCAACAAACGATATCTAAGGTTTTTGTAACGTGATGTGAAAAGTTGGATTTAACGAGAGGACATGAAATGCTCCGATTAATAAACGGAAGTCTTGAAAATGTAACAAGAAATAAGAATTTATTTTTGTTTGTACTTTTTTCTCAGCTTCGAGAGAACACGTTTTCTGATGCTTTATAACAACTTATTGAATTAAATATTATTAATTACTTCATGAGTTATATGATTTATATCATTTTGATTTAACTCAAATAAAAAGGTGTTCGTAAATTCTAGTTTACAAATGATAAAGAGAATAAAAAGATATCTCAGCATATTGTAAAAACATGATCTGAAAATATTATAGAAAAATGCAACGACTTATTAAATGTGATTTTAAAAAATAACCTAATGCAGTTATATAAAATAAATCGTATTATTTGTTTATAAAATGTCGATGACATTATTTTCAGATATTTTCTTATTCTTACTCCATAACGGGTATCGATATTTCAATGAATACGATATACATATAAATTCAAGATAATATGCAATACCATTTTTTCCGCTTCAGTTGAAATATTTATAATTGATATTTTACTATTGTATCGAAAGATGTATTTACGTACATTAAATACATTTCTACTAGTAAACAAACAATTGATATCATTTTTAAAGTATTCTTTTGTAATTATTATTTAAAAATCTGACAAGGAACGTATGTTTTGTGAAACATATAATCTGATTTTATGAATTATCTTGAAAATTGTTGAACAAATATTTAACTCATTTTAGCGATTTCTCCGAAGGATGGAGTAATATTGATTATTTATGCTAGGACACAATAATTAAGGTGTTTGACGGTGATGAATTTAGTGATTCAATGAAGACCGCCTTGTCCCTTAGCTTCTTTCATCTTGTCCCCTAAATGATATCTGGAATTCATGTGTCTTTAATAAAATCAAAGATACGTATTGATCACAATGAATTAACATGTCAATATTTTTAGTTTTTCATAAAGTGATGGTACCTTTTGATTAAAAAAAAAACTTTTAATGAAGATAGACAATGAGGTTCATTTAATGTTTATATATGGTCTTATAATATAAAAAAAAATATTACAATTATTACTTTTATAAATAGCTTGATATTTTGCACAGTCATAATTTGTGTCTCTTGTGCAGAAAGTATTATTTTATCGCACTTGAATGAAAAGTGTTGGTTTAGTAGGAGGAAAATAGTATATCAGTTTAGGTGGCATTTTCTTCAGTCGTCACTTTAATATGATAGAATAAAAAAATGTCGGAAATTAAGGGAGAAAGGGTGGGTGCGAATCATTGAGATAATAATTCAGATTAAACGATCACCGTTTTGCTTCCAGCATTATAATTGACCATTTTGAGATAATAAGGCGTAATATTTGGGGACATGAATCATTTTAATTAATTCCAAAAAATCCCTGAAAAGCAGTTTTTGCGAATTCGCGTCCGAACGGAGTTATTTATTTGATGTTAGTCATGAATTCAACGCTTGTTTGAAAAATATCTTGAAATGTGTTATTTTAACATGGCACATTTATTGTAATTTTAGGAAAGACGGGTGACGAATCGGCGAAAGGAATTCGATCTTTATAATTCATCTACTTTTTACTCGCTGGCCTTTGTAAAAAGCGGTTTTATTGAAGTTTTTACGAAAACCACAACAGCGTTCCTATCTTACGTGGAAATTCCGATCGTGAAAAAGAAGTTCTGGATTTTCGTTGGAAAAGTGGTTAATTTTTGAAATTCAACCGGTAAAAAGAAAATAGAATTTCCAAAGAGAAATTAATGAACGGTTATATCAAATTTCTCTTTAATGTCGCGAAATTACGAACGTTTAAAGTCGATTCGATTCTTAAAAAATCGATTATTCTTAAAAATAAACCATCGTTTTTTTTTCGATCCTCGAAAACCTGATTATTCAATTCACCAATTATATGTTTTGCAGAGCCGAATTTTGATTTTCTTTAGTAACCAAAATAACGTTATGAAAAAAATTACAAAATAACATTCAACAATATTGTTTATTTTTATTGTAATTTGAAATTCATTTTTCGAGATTTATTAAGTTTAATTTTTTAAACACCTTATTAAATATATTTATCAAAAAGCAATTAATTCCCCCTACATAAAACAATATAAAATGCCCGCGTCAAGCGAAGTGCCAGGGTATGAAAATGTGGATGGGTGACCCGTGAACCCGCTGTCACTTACCGAACACTTTTCATTGACTTTTTCAACGAAACAGTCGTAACAAGTGGGCGCAAATTAACAGACGGATAATAAATTACGATAATATGTAAGCCGAGCAACGCGAAGCATTCGATGCGAAAATGCCTTCGTAACCGGACCAACGCCTAGCTCCTCGTTTGCAGATGACATACTTGTCCGTTGTTCGAATGCCGTTATCACTGCACGCTCCGGAACTAGCCTTGGCCAGGACCAAGGCACGGTTCAACCAAAGTTTCGATAGAATGACAATGATGCCTATTATGAGCGCGTGTATCTGCGATCAAGGCGCCTTTTATGCAGTTTACTTCACTTCGGTTTATCGAATGCACCATGAATCTTTATTTTGAAATTCGAATTTTTTTGTTTTTCAAATAAACGATGTTTAATTCAAATAATGAGTAACGTGATTGATTTTAAGAGATTTACATAATCATACATATAACTTTCGATCTTGTATAAATTTATATCCATATTTGCTATATCTATATGTCTATAGTATACATATAATATATAATATTTTAGACAACTTTTTATCCATGCTTAATGGAACGGAATGTATAAAAATGTTGTTCTATATATGACCAATATATTATTCATATATTGCGATTAATATGTATACTTTTTTACATTGAGAAGATAAAATGATACCATTTTAGATTGTACAACGCTGTTTCACTGTGGCTCCACCTACAACTCAGGTGGGCCGAAACAGAATGGTGCAATCTCAAGATGGCGCAATTTCTTTTCTCACTGTAGTCGTTAATCGAAATTAATTAAGATCGATTTTATCGTCAATTAAAATTTGAAATCGTATTAATTAAAAATGTGTACAAAAATGTACTTTTGTTTACTTACGCAAAAATGTTTATAAAACGTATGATTTTTTCAATTAAACTGCCATATTATATTAACTTGAAAAATAAATGTCTTCCCGGGTACATTCGCATTGTCCGGATGATATATCGTCAACATACGTTTTGTTTTACTAAGGTCAACTTTTTGCCGGCGACCTTAGCACGAACAACAATTACGACCTGCGTTTGTAAACATCAACTGATATTTCTGTCAGCGTTATACGCCAGTTAAACTTGTCGGCGCGGAGAAACTCGTCCGCAGTCACTAAACGTGATTCAGTAGACGGCTATTCATGAACGTCATGTTTATACGGATAATACACTGCGCGCGATAATTTATTAATAATAACAGAGGGTAATTTATGAATATGGAAGTGTCGAGTGTCGCGCATTGATTCGATCGTTCGACGTCCGCTATCCAACGTCCGGGTAAGAATGAACGCATTTATATATAATTGAATGACATTGTATCATGTGAATTATTTATCGCGCATACGAAGTACTTATTGATTAGTAATTTGCAATAATGATTGCATCACTTGTCACTTGACTCGGCGCTCCCCGTGACCTTTGTATAAATTTCGGTGTTTGTTGTTTCCAAGTTTAGCATCCTGTCTTCAATCCAGGATTGATTAACCTCGCGCTTTCTTCACTTTACTATCCAAGAAATGACGATTTTTCCGACTGTTTCATTCAAAAAGTTCGCGCGTAAGTTTCGTCATTAAAAAGTTTTCGTCAAGCGAGTCATTTCGAATGTTATAAAACGTCTTAATATTCACTTCATTGCTTTTTAAAACAGTTTAACTGAGCGGACACGGAAAGAAATTTTTTTCCAGTCGCGTATCTTAAAGAGAATACTTTTTAATAATTTTGTATAAGTTTTAATTTATTTTATCATTGAATATGTAAAAATATAATATATTGAGTGATAAATCGTGAAATGAAATGTCTTGAATAATATTATGGTCAATTTTTGATTGTGTAAGATTACTTTGCTGATATACTTGCAATAAGTGGTCCATAATACAGCAACGTATTTTTTTTCTTTTTTTTACTGGGAATATAATGTGGCCAGTAATAGTTTCGTTTTTTTTTTTTCGGTTTTATATATTTTTCTCATCCCTGTTTATACACTTCCCCATTTATATCTAACTTCAATCTCATTTACCACATTTCACTCCACTACATCTTTAATTTACTAGAGCTTTCATTAAAAATGCATTCGGAAGTTGAACTAAGCAATAAGTTTGTAAAAAGTTGGTCGTGGCTCTAAACCACAAAATTGAACAACTTTGCCAAGCATTTTGCCAGTTTTTACCCAGTTCACTCTGTGGTCCATCAATCATGAAAATGTTATATATGACGTGATCAAAATTTCGAAATAAATACCATGTATAAATTATTCAGTGTCGGATCAAACAGTTTGCTATTAAAATATTTTCGATGCATAATTTATTGAAAGCCATTTTCAACTGTCGTCGATTTTTCGGGAAAAAGAGGATGGGCGAAAGATAAAGTAATTTAAAATATTGAACTAAATGCGAAAACAACGTGGCCCGTTCAAACAGACCGAGCTGACGAAATTGGTGTTACTTTTGTTTTTACAACAAAACGGCTCGCGTTACGTTTACTCGAATCAAACACAGGAGTGCGAAATTTTAGGACAAGGAAAAGTTGATTTTGCTAGGATGAAAATGATTAGTTTGTGAATGTAAAGAAAATGAATAAATAAATGTATTAAATATATTAAAACAGATCAGACCTTTACCGCGACGTCAAAAAACCAAATTGATTTTGTTAACAAAGCTGAATTGGCAACTTCCAAATACATTTAATCAATTATAAATACATTGAATTAGTCATTTTTACAATCAAAGACAAAAAACCTTTACATACATACATGAAATAATCTTTACATGAAAAAAACAAGTTTTCAATTTAAATCTAATTGAAATAAAGTCGATTAAAAATGTTTCAACCGTTATTATCACAAACTTTATTACATCTTTTATTTGACTACGGTTAAAATATATTCGAAGTTCAAATCAGTAAATCGACCACAAGCGAGAAACATATTCTATAAAAAATATCTTTTTTCAGAAAGTTGGGATACAAACGTCCGCTGCTAAGAAATCGTTATTCGAACATAGTAAAATATACTACAAAGTCAATAGATCAATCTCCAGCTCCAACTTCTACTTGCAATGTAATACAATTTACCATCTTTAAATAACAATTTCTCAATCGCGGATATTTCTACCCCAACTTTCTCAGAAAAGTTGACACAGTTTTCTCAGTGTATTATATTATATATTTATTAGCCGTTATATTTTGTATAACGCGGGACTAGTGAAAAGCCGTGCGCTGAACAACACGGGCACATTGTGGCGAAACGCGAGAGATAAGGGTTGACGGGACAGGTCGGCTCGACGGCAGCAACTAGTGGCGTCGATTTGGCAGTCTCGCGGGAAGAAAAGGCCGCGCAAAAGATGAATCGCGAGACGAGCGCACCGACGAAAACAGGGCCATGGAATGCCATCCCCACCAGCGCGCCCCCGTCCGCGCGTTTTCTCTCTTACACCCTCTTTCCCTTATCTGCACCCTCCTCCCACCCCAGCGTTTCGCGAGCGTGCTCCTGCCGGAGAGAGATCCGCAGCATCCGCGTAGCTGCGCTCAGTCGCCGTTGAGACCGCGACTACGCCGCGACTCGAACCGGTTGAGCCACCGCTGACGATCCTCCGCTAATGACCGTGGGACGTTCGAAGATTGCGCACCTACAAAACTAAGTTGAATATCGTGAAAATTGAGCTCGCACGTAAGAAAGGCCAGTTGGATAAGCGAGAAAGAAAGGAGGACCGGAAGAAGATATAGCTCATCGGTATCGATGCAAATTTCTAATATCGATTATTGATCAGTCACGGGATATCGTAGTTGAGAGTGAAAGTTCGAATGCTTTGATGTAGAATCTGGATGCGAGAGATCGATAGATCGATTAGGAATTGTAGAGTCGGGGAATCGCAGTACTGATTTACTGGCGAGAATCGAACGATCGAAAATTACGGAATTGAGGAAACAGTTGAATCGTTGTTACGAGTAAGAATTGAGGAACTGAATGATCGATATCCATTGTGACAGTCGTGGGATCGAGGGATCGATCGTTTCTGTGGCGAAGAAGCGCACGATTAATATCGTCTGTTGTATCGAGGAATCGAATGGTTGCGATAATCTGCGAGTAATCGAATAACCGATATCATTCGCCAGGGTCGAACGGTCGAGATCTTCGAGGAGTGAGTGATTGATGAAATTGTATCGTTTGCGAGAATCGCAGTTTTGAAGGATCGATCAGTAAGAATCGATTGAACGGTACGATACATCGTGACAAATCGATTGACATAATCGAGAGAGCAGATAGATATATTGATATAATTCGATAATCGATTGATTATTTATCGATAGTGGTATTCGATGTCGATCTAGATCAATTGGGTATCGATATATCGACAAAGTTGCGGGGGAATTGAGCGCGGATTTCGGCGCCGATATCTTCGTGCGAACGGACATCTCGAGGCGACCAACGCGAATATCGCCGTGTGCTGTGGCCGACGCAGGGACGCGACATCGGGCCCGGATGCTCGCGCGAACGAGACGCTGCAGACGTTACCATAGTGGAAGGGAAAATACTGACGGCCGTCAAAAAGCTTTTGACGATATCCCCTTTGATTAACAAGGTTAAGGTTTTCATGGTAAGTCATCACCGGCGAAATGATCCCGTCGATTAACCGAACTTATGGTCGCGAATTTATTTCAGACAATTTCATTTGATTCACTTCAAATTTGATGATCATTTTCTTTTTCCTCTTATTATAAAAAGATATTTTGTGGAGTTTTGTGTTTTATATTTAAACTTTGAGTACATTTTGAATTTTTTTTTATATGATTACATATGGTCGTAAGTTCCCGCAGAAAAGTGATATATTTTTTAATATAAACCAAAAATAAATCATATATCAATCGCATTTTTTGTTGCAATTGTACATTACAAGATAAACAGATGTAAAATTAATACGTTAATACATTTTGTCATTTCCAGTGAAACGGAAAGTATAATTATAATACATTGAAAAAAAAATTCAAGGTATTGTTTGTTTAATATTTACAATATTTAAAGTATATTATCAGTACTTTAATAATGTACTATATTATTATATCCATATTGTTAGTTTATCAATAATAAATTATCATACATTATTATTGTATTCTTCAAAGATAATTATTTTATTTAAAATATATCTTTATCAATACATATTTTTAGCAAAAAAATGCACTAATAATATATTACAATCACATTTTTCATATTATGAATGAAAAATGTTATTTAATCAGTATTTTTATTTCCTTTTGCATACATTAATCAAAGTGAAGTTTACTTTACTCTCAATAACTGTACAATGATCATATGAAATTTAATTGAATGTTGATTCGACCACCAGAAATTTCTGTTATCCTTGAAAAGAGTCATGTAATTTTACAAGCTACGTCTTGTCTTCCACAACTGGCGAGCTTGTTACGAAATACTATACGCCTTAAAATATGACAGATTTTAATCCTATTTTTAGATGCTCAAGACATAGATTCTCAGGCAAGGAGGAAACTTGGTTTTAAGTTCTGATGGTTTAATTAATAATCCACGAACTGTTTCTTCAACATGTTAACTAAGGTTTCATGGAAAATAAACTCCTTAAATAGTTGATTTATAACTATAGTAACGGTAAAGTAATTTTAATATACAAGTAAATATTTGAAAAAAAAAGAGAAAACGTAGTTATTTAATAATTTGTGCTAATAATAATCGAAAAATATATTTTTAATTGAGTTTATTAATTTTAATTAAATAAAAATTTTATCTTCCAAAATATGGATATACTTATAATTGCATTGTTAAATATCGATAATATATTTTTGACGAGGAAATGAACCTTAAATATAATGAAGTTATATTTCTCATTTCACTAGGAAAATTTGAATCGTCTTAGTAGAATTTATGTTGGATTTATATAACATTTTCTACTGTGTATTCATTATTTTCTTTAATTCATTAGGAAAATTAACAAAATTTAGATGATATTCTTCTATAATTGTTATAATTATAAAATTCATAATTTGTAAAATACAATTATAATAATATTCTTTAATAAGGTATTTTGCAATTTATACATTAGGTTTTAAAATAAGGCACATAGTAAGCAAATAAGCCTTCAATATAAAGCAAAGGAAAAAAAAAGTAATAAAGTATTGACTGATCGCTTTTAATATTTGGAAAAATCATGGCGTTTTTCTTGCGCGTCGATTTAGAATTTCAAATTGGCTCGTTAAAATGTATATAAAATGTAATTTTAACCCTCAATCACAATTGCAAAAAACTGTCGAATCAATAAAAAAAGTTGTAGTGTCAATCAATTATTTATTTATTTATTTGTAATTGCATATTTTCCAATTTTGTTTAAAAATTCATAACGAAAATCCATACGTGATTTACTATTGTTCGATAGTCTTATTCATCTCAAGTCTTATTCTCTCACATGATGATTCATCTCAAGATGTATTCTGTATTAAAGCGAGTCATTAGTCTTACAACAAAACAGTATTCATTCTTAGATAAGCTGCATTGTTTGAGCTGAAAGTTATATCGATAAAGAGTATTGAATGAGAAAAAGAAACCTAAAGTAAAAAATTCAAACACAAAAAGTTATGTCAATCGATTGACCTTACCAATAAAGTTTGTGACAAAAATATAAAGTAAAAAAAAGTAAATAAATAAATGACGACCGCTAAAAAATTGAAAATAAAATGTATCGACGAAATTTTTTACTTCGATTTAAAAATGTAGAAAAGTTTTTTTTCGTTTTAAATATGTAAATCTGATAGCCGATTCAAAAATAATTAAATCAAAGTGAAATGAAGTTTCCTCGGCCGATCGATTTGACTTCGAACATTTATTTGACAAATATAAATGCACTTGTTATGTTGGCTTATTATGTTTTAACAGATAATTAGGGGTGTCATAGCTAATGATCTGACAGATATAAATTTACGGGATAATGCGTCGCATTATTTTTATTGATTGTTTTTGATACCACAGACAATTTATAATTTCTCGATGTTAAGTTAATGCAGTAATTTGGCGAACGGCAATTGCGGCAGTTCATAAAATTGAAGTCATTTACCCCCCCCCCCCCCTTCTGGATTTCGACCTAATTTTACCCGAAAATCTTTGATTTCACAGACAGAAATGTTTTAATATAAATTAATAATATTATTATCAATTTTTCGATCATTGTGTCCACGTAAAATATTGTCTTTGGCAAGTTTTGAACTTAACTTGACATTAAAGAACCAGATATTTATATGTTGATTGAAAGTTTATTAAATATTTTTTTATTGTAACAAATCATTAATCGATATTGATTCCATTGAATCTTAGATATTGAACCAACATCAATTTGATAATCTTTTTTTTTTTTAGATTTTAATTATATATTTTTATAAGTATCAACTGATGTTAATCCTCTGTTAAACGATCGTTTTACCAAAAATGTGATTGTTACACTTTTGTTCTATTATTTGATATTACTATAGTAATATCAAATGAATTATTAGTTGGCTTTTTTTCCTTCCTTCTAAGAGTCGTCTCGGAAAAAAATTAATTAGGGCGAAGTTTTTAACCCGCGCCAAGAACGAGGGTCGCAATCGCTAATATACTATTTCATCACCGCGCACATTTAAGATTTTATTGCATACCTCTTTAACGAGAGGTAAGTAGTCTATCGTCTATTAGGCATCATTTACCTACAATTGTCAATGACAGCGGAGGAAAATAACTCGCAATTTACTACTGAACCCTCACAAACCACCCGTGTAATGCGAAATTTAATCTGTACTAGTATTAAAAGAAAAATTATTTACGCAACAATGAAGTGTCATTGACATTTTGCACTTACGTGACTTTCAAGAGCTTATATTCATTTCATTCGAGCTTTTTTTGCTGCGAATTCGCACGTCGCCAAAAAAAATGTTTTTCTCATTTTAAATCTAATGCAGATTTAATATATGTTGCACAATGTTATAGAAATTTAGAATCATAATTTGTACTGTTATTTTTTTCGATTTTTGATTGATTTTTCATAATTTTTATTTTAATTAACAGAAACTGAGAATATCATATCGAATGGTATAAAGTGTTATTTTATTTAAAATTTTTTCACTTGTGACGTTATAATTTTATCATATTTGATGATAAGTAAGTAAAAAAATCGGAACAAGTAAAATATTTTAAAAATTTTTGCTGTTTAATAATTTCGAAAACATTACAATGATCTCTTTCAAAACGTTCATAAATGTTCTAACATTCAATCTAAGTTAAATATTTGTCACGGAGCGAAGCAAAAACGCGCTTCGGTATTAGGAAAGGTAAATCGATTTGTAAATTGTGACTGTTTTTTCGTAACAAAACGTGCTATCCACTTTATCTCAGGTGAGCTTATTTTTCCGACTGTCAAACTTTTTAGCACGAGCCATTTTTCTTAATGAATAATGAGTTTTTCTTCGCGAATACTTCATTTACATTCTTCGAGGATATTGACTCTTTAACAAGATACAGGGTTTTTACTGTATTACAATGTTTAATCCTCTCTTCCCGTAGACTTTTACCTTTGAATTAATTATTGCACTTGTAATTTTTAATTACATCGAGGCATTTTACGACCGAGTGTTATGATACGATGGTGTAATATTTTTTTTTTACTTTCCTTTGCTTAGTGAATTAATTTTAATGAAATTAACCATAGAACGTTAGAAGTGTCTGCTCTTGTCTCGGATATCCGATCCGTTCTTCACCGAACATCACTAATATGTTTGTCAGTCCGGTTGTTAATTATAAATGATGGAACATTTTTTTACGAGATGCTCGTAATTAATTATTCGAGCAATACGTTTTTGCATTTAAGTACAGCACGATGTTCCACGCCGTTTCGTCATGAAACTCACCGTTAATGTGACGCATTGTCGTTGTACATTTGTTGCAACGAGATTTTACGGCGAAGGTGAAAAAGCAGATTACTTTGCTTTATAGTTGTAAATCCCGAGCTTCTTCGCGAGTTTTAGACTTAGACTTTTTAAAAGTATCAAGTATTATCTCATAGTAAAAAAAAAAAAAAAAAAAGATGAAAAAATTTCGCAGTACTTAAACTGAGTGTTCGAAGATGTGTTAGTGTTCGTTACTTTGCAACAAGTAAATAATTTAAAGCTGACTTTTAACGGATTTTACGAAATGCCTAATGTCAGTAAAAAATATAATTTTACAAAGCTAGTATATTAACGTTTATTTATGAAAATCATAACGAAATATTTCAACATTACATTTTTGAAATGTCATCTATTTATTTATCAGCAATATATTGCACATGTTAAATTATTTATTTCAATATAAAAAAACATTAATTAATTAAACAAATATTAAATATGAAGTAGAAATTAATAAGTAATCGTTTATTTTTTTGATTCAAGTAAAAATGTAGTAGTTGCATAAAATGTCGGAACAATGTGCGCAGTAAACTTGGTTTTTTTTTACCGCATTTTCGTAAGCCACTGTCATGGAAAGCCTGAAATTTCCCATTTCGATAAAATGCCCGAATCACACATACAACGAATTATTTGCAACAGAGAAAGCTTGCTACTTGCCTCGCGTACAAGTTTTTATTGTCAAAAACGTGAAATGTGATTTCCTCCACTTTGTCAATTGGCACACATCGCACAAATTTGCCTCTCCATTTCAATCACTTTGCATAATAATATATTTGCACTTGGCGAAAGTAATATACACTGCGTTCATTGTTAGGCTTTTTGTGGGGCCACTTTTATTTTGCCTTTTTAGATAAACATTTTTCCCTTGTTCCGCTGAACAAAGTTTGCAGCTTTGAACAAAATGTTTGCGGACGGAAAAAGGGGCGCTCGCTTTTCCATTTACGATAAAGATTCTTCATACGTACGCGCGGGTAAATTTATACCTATGTATTTTTTCCCCTCTCTCGTTAATAACAAAATTTTAAACAACAACGATAACGCGAACAATACAAATCATACACGAAATTTAACAACTATGAAACCATGTCTTTGGAGTATCGTATATCTAGTTTCCTAAGTACCCGTATCAAGTAGTGTTCCTATTTTATATGATACGGGTATTAAAATTAAATATAATTTTGATATTGATAAATTTCTTGTTTAGAAATGACAATTTGTGTGCGAAATTTATTTTTATTTTTTATTTTACATTTTAATAATAATAATAATTATAATAATAATATATCTGTGGAAAGGAAAAACCAGTTAACTAGTTAATATATATATGTATACATAATTTCATATTCAAATATATTTTATTTTTAATATTCGATGATATTGAAAATTAAATAGTATTGAAAATATATAAACTATTTGTAGAGGTTTATTTTTATAGTTGTAAAATAATATGATATTTCGTGACATAATTATTATACATTACTATTCATTAATAATTATAGTCATATGTGATACATTTCGTGAAAACTGCACTTTAATTATTATCACCAATTATATCAACAATTTGATCATAAATTTCAGTAACATATCGACAAATATTGAATCATTTATTGTACTAGCGAGTTACGAGTAACAGTTATGTTTTACAGCACGTCGGGTGTGACGGCGCAAATTGTAATTGTTAGACAAGAAATATGTATTATATTTACATACTCATAAATGAAATAATGCATTTGGGATTCCTATCGCTGTGGAGTTATCGCAGTTAAAATGCTCCGTGCAAATTGAAGAAAAAACTCGGCAATTTGTCAATAGACGTTCTGCACTTCCTTTTCTAACTTTTCTTTTCGCCGAGTGTAATTTATTTTCAAAAATACATTCATGGAATGTTACACAAATCATGAATGAACATTTTTAATTGAATTTCATTGCGGTGAGGTTGATTGAAAAAATATATTATTGTTAGTGCAAGTTTCACAGAACTAGATTTGTAATAAATTGAACTTGTTGAAAAAAGGGTGAAGAATCTCTAAGCAAGATGAATGATATTGAAAAAGTTTATTTCACGTAAGTTCCGGGTATTGCTTCTAACACTTTTAATTCGCTGGTGAAAAAAAAAAAAAAAAAAAAAAAGTGAAAACAAGGTAAAGGTGCGAGAGAACATTGTAAATAAGTTTCATTTTCTGACTAGTCCGTTTAACTAATAATTAATCGTAAAGCATTAGTTAATTGTTTCTTAAATTTTTATGTTCCGAATGTTTTTGCAATGAAATTTATTAAAACTTGAATGTTGAAAACGAGGCCTCACTGAAATAAAAAGTATTATACTTAGAATGATTATAGAATGAATCGTCTGTGGACTCAAACGTTAACGTGATTTTTCCAAAGAATTAATTATTTTCTGTTAAATTAGGAAATAATTGTTAAATATAATTACGGCAAATATAGCAATTATTATAACAGTCAGTATTTCATAATTGTTATGATTATTATCATATGTATAATTATGCATTTTCTATCATCATTTTATTACTATCAATTATTATAATAATTTTTGCCTCCAAGAAAAAATTTATTACCTATACTTTGAAAAAATATATTTTTCATAGATTGAATGTATTTAATTTACAATAATGAATCGTAATTATTAAATAGTAATATTTTGATCCGCGATTTAAGTTTTATTAGTGACTTTTTTGTTCAGCGTCTGGTATTTCATGTCTGCTTCCGAAATGTTATTACGATCGATACTTTTTTTCTTTTACCGTGACATGTAACGGAACCACAAACTGAATTTTTTAGACAGCGCATGAGAACATCTAGAAACAATTATCTTTGAGATGCGATTTGTACCATACGATTGAATTACTGTCAATGCAATCTCTCGCCATTTTCGACGTTTTACATCAAGTAAAATTTGCTTAAACTCGTCTAAATTTCAAATTTAAGCTCAATTAAACACAAATTGATGAGGTGCAATACTTGAAAACACGTTTACATGTTTATAAATTCAATTGGTTTTTCTCTAATTTGATATACAATTTTAAAAAAGTATGTATTTTTATAAGAAATTAATTATTTTTATTAATTAACATCATTTCGTAAACACTTTCCAAGCAGATATAATCAGTTGACCTTAATTTTTATCACGCGGAAACAATTCCCTGTCGTTTTCCCTAGTAACATTTTCTGTGTCTAATTTCTAGAAGAAAAAGTAAACATAAATGAATTTTTTCAACCCGAGACATAACGTCAATTATTTCTCGAAGGAAAGCACCACGGGGAATGATACTTTATGCAAAAAATGTTTGCCTTTTCCATAGGGAACTATCTTTAAGAAAATTATCGTCGGGAATTATGTATTTCAATTCTAACGCCCAATCGGACGAACGTTCGAAATTATTCGTTAATCGAACATTTTACTACCACGATGATCGTTATCATGCTTCGTAACGATTGCGAATACAAAATGAATTATTCGTTTGTGATGCCGACTTCAACAAGTATTCAAATGAAGTTGAGTTTTGACGTGTTAATCGTCGGATGGTTAGTAGCGGAGCGAGGTGCATACAGATCGATAAAATGCATTATTTACAACTAACATATGGTGCGCAATTGTGTTTCTGCAAAGAAGAAAACAGGAAAAAATAAGTGAAAATAAGGAAAACGAAAGAGAGTAGGGATATTTGTCTAACCAGTTTCAAAGTCGTTCGACGTCTCTTGACATAACAAAAGGTCTCTTGAAATAGCAAAAGTTTTTCCTACCGCGGAAAATCAATTTTCACCGGCAGGCGATTCGCGGGAGAAATTTCCAAATTCAATTTTGATCGGGGCGTGAAATTTCGATTGGATTAAGGTCGATTTCGAGTTGCGTCAATATTTAGCGTGCTGATCGGCGAAGCCTCTTTGATTATACGTGCCGTGCCGCCTTTTTTCATTAGGGATTTCAGTCTGAAAACACGTATATACTTAATTATCCGGCTACAGTTGTTTGCATATCATTATTCCACTCCCAGGCCGGGCGTAATTTTCAACGCGCGCGATTTAAAATGCTCGCGAGAGAATTATGCACCGGTCGGTGAATTTTACGAAAAATATTGTACCTTCGAAACGAATTACAATCAACGGTTCTGCAAATGTTTGCGATGTAAGAGGTTAGATTCTGCGATAAATGGAAAATATATCATTTCCGGGTATTTACAGTCTATAGAATGGTTCACTCATGAATTCATCAAATTATTCACTTATTGTGAACGTGATTCGGAAAGTTACGTAATAGATCATTTTTGGTCAAATGAAATTAACTTCGCGTATAACTACTATACAAATTTACCTTAATTTTGAGGTGACATGACAAACAATTTTTTTTCTTACTTTATTTAACTAAATTCAATCGTAATAACACTTTATGACAATTTTTTAAGAAAAAAAAGTTTAGAAATTTTCACAGAGAATTGAACTCTGTTCCTTCTATCTTTATAATCCAGACAGTAATAACCTTACCACCTGGTCCATTGACACATAATATTCATAGTTAATATAAAACACCTTCTTAAGCAGTATTGTGGTCTAGACCTTGACCAGGCAACCTAATCATGGCCATGTCAGGACTCTATAGAATACTGATACTTTACGTGATACGGGTTCTTGACTGTCCCTATATCGGCTCAAATAATATGGCCCTAATGTGGCTCTGACTACAGAATCGTTATGGCAAACTTGTATGGACCTAATAAGGCAAACCATAGACTACATCAAGGTTATTACAATACCAAACGTACCAACCGTATCAGGTCCATATAATGTGGTCTGCATAATTGCGTCCGAATAATATTTCAGTTATATTAATTGCCTTATAGAAACCCGACATGGACCCGATCGGGTATTATTAATGGAATATTGATGTAGATTTAATAGGTAATATAAGACTGATACGCCATTTTTTTTTAATTTTTTTAGATCTCTAATATAAACCGTATTTAAATCTATTTTAATATATAAAACCTAACCTAATCAACAATGAAATACATATGTTTTTGGTTAAATATATACATGTCTTAAAATATCGTCATATACAAACTGTCCGCGATTGACAAATACTTGACTTTTTAAGAGAGAGGTAAAGTGACGAATGCACGATTAAGTCGATATTATATGAAACGTTATTACTTGCCATAAACACAGGTTTGAGTAACAGCTGGCGGAACATCGCGCGCGAGCTATTTGTGCGTTGCTTCTTATCGTCCTCTTAGCATTCATTTATGCACGATGATAATTGTAAGCCGTGATTCTTTATGAATAACCATTTGGCACACAATATCTGCGCTCGAATCTGCAATCGACGGCCGCTTGAAATACGTTGTCGATAACGTCGAAAGATGTTATCTCGAGCAACTTATTGCTTGCCAAACAAAGATGGAAAATCAATCACATTAATAATTCTATCATTGTTCGTGTATCAAACAAAGACATATTTTTGCACTCTAAAAACCAAGTAGTTAAATTTCACTTTCAATTAACTCTTTACTTTCGCGCATAATAATTATGTTAGTATGTTTAAAAAACAATCAAGTTCACATTTTTTAAGCCTGACAATAAATATTTGTTTGTTGATTGATCAGTGAAACGTTTCGTTTAATCATTTTCACTCTATTTAACTCTGGATTATTAAATGCATAACAAAACGAAAATCATATCCAACACATCGGTCACTCTTTATACAACGTGAAAAATTGGTGTAACAAAACTGGCCAAGTATTGGAAAACTATTCTTATAACGCGATGTCAATATTTGTATTGCACTTTTTGTTGCGTGTGTCCGAGCTGATAAATGCATTATTCCATAATTCGCGGCAGTTATTCCGAACGAATTTAATCAACTTGATTTGTACAAATTATTAAGATATTAATATGAATTGGCGAGTGCTTTTGATGTGTGATATTGAACTAATGCTCATTTTGGATTGCAATATATTATTGTTTATTAATATAATGAGTAAATTAATATTAATAATTGATCAAATGAGATAACCTGTTAATAGCCGATGTCGGTTAATATTTACATGGCGTCGAAATATAGCATCGACCGAACGCCTAATGTCTTTGTAAAATTATATATATACAGACGGAGAGAAAAATCCTAGTATAATTTACTAGACTGACACGTAAAGCTGGGACAAGTCGAAAAAATAGTATATATTGACAGCTTTTTTGTATTGTATGCAATATTGTGTAGAAGGTATTATTATACGTCAGTGAGCAATTGAAGGACC
>JABFOV010001886.1:1950-22512 GCA_022817685.1 Aradophagus sp. ZL-2020 | reverse complement strand
CTGCCACGCTAGGGCCACAGCAAATTGGCGTTTCATCCCAGCGGTAAGTCTGCGTTGGTCTCCAACGGTCGGCCAACGATCGCCTAGCGTGGCCCAGGCCTGGTCCCGTCGTCATTTTCTACATGGGCTGTTTGTTTAATTTTCGCACGAATTGTCGGTTATTGTATTGGCAATTGCAGTATTTATTTTGTCAAAAAGCAATTAACATTTCGTAGCCGTGTGTTTTGGTGAAATTAAACAAATTGTACTATTTGGAATCCACAATTACATCAATATGCTATAACAATTTTTACTCTTTTTTCAACTGCTCCATTTTTTCACGATTAAAAACGAGTAGAAGCAAACAAATAAACGTAGAAATGAAAACAACGAAAGTTTGCCAAAGGTTTAATTAACAGTTACAAGTGTATGTAATTAAATTTAACTAAACATAACTGAAGGTTATACAATAAAAACCATATTGAATGGAACATTACGGAGTATTCAATATTACAAAGTACTCGTGAACATTGTGATTAAAATTGCAAAACTTACAGTATACATAGTAAGTTCTATGGATTATTTGTAAAAATTATCCTCCGTATTGTATAATTAAATAGAACTTAAATAAAAATACATGTTTTTATTTAATTTCTATTTAATTGTGTAATGGGAAAAAATGGAATCAAATTTTCTTGATTAGCATATGACATATGGCATTCGAAAAGGATGCGATGCTCGCAAAGTGAGTAGTCGACGCATCTTGTGTTGTTAAGAGTTCCCTTTGTCGTTGCGATTATTCTAATTGCAATGACGTTCTTGTTGGAAACGTCGCGCACGACCTGCGATTTCAAGAGATAATAAAAAAGCGTCTCTTTTCGACTTCTTGCCGGCGTTAATTATATTCGGAATTTTGAATAAAGGTTCCGTTTTTTAAATGAACCATAAAGTGTGGCACAATAGAACAATGGGGACAATGGGTTTCCGTTTAATTCAATCCTAATTTCACAATAAAAATGTATTTAAGTGGACGAAAAACGTGGGGTACGTAAAGGCACGTTCATGTGTAAAACGTTTGTGTACGCGTAAGGAAAAATAACGGCATTCATCGCGGATTTCTTAAGCGACAACGAGTGACGGTTTCCTTGGAATTTACTTGTCATTGTCTTCTAGAAACATTTTAATTGATGAAATTGCTATTGAACAATTTCACAAACTTTGTATCAATATACATGGAATACATTACAATTTTTATAAATTAACAAATAAATTTACATTTTCCTTGCAAATTTCTACGGACCGTTTTGAAATCACTCGCGAACCTTGGGATCGTTTGCAAAATGTATGAAGTGCTTCGAAACCGTTTACGAATACTATGCAAGCGTTTCTAGAATATTTTTCAATCATTTAACGACGTGTTGTAAACGTTTATGATACATTTCAGAAGCGTTCACAAACATATTGCAAAATTCATGTGACATTTTTAAAATTGTTCGATCGATAGTTAGTCAAGTGTTTGAAAAAGGAACAACTAATTCTCGTGTCTTGTAAATGCCATCAAAGAGAAAAGAAGCAATTTTATTTCGCAAATTGTACCGTTTGTTGATCCGCCTTCACGGCGAGCGGCAAAACAATCAGCGATGCTTTGTGAAATCCGGAAGATATGCTCGTCATTAATACCCGCGGCGTTCTCTGAGCGTGCAAGCACCGACCAAGTTTCATTGTCCGACGATATGCTCCGTAAAAGTCACGTCGTACTATATTTCGCGCTGAATTCAATTAAGATTCCACGGCGTCGGTAGGATTTATTTTTTAAACAACTTCGCGCCGGGTCAGAAGTGCGGGGAGGGGGGGGGGGACAGGCGGCGAAGGACTGCTATCCAGGGAGAGTATTCATTTCGCAAAAAAGTTATATCGAAATATAAATTACAATTTGGAGACGGCGTGTGCGAGTTCCTCCGACTTTAGCGAAGTTCGTGCAATTCTTCAAATTAGAAAACTTTCGAGACACTTAATCAGAACGGAAATCACGAAAGATGAGATAAGAATCCATTTAATTAACACGTTCTTCGGAAATAAGTGATTTGGCCCTAATTTTTCAATTCAATCGCACGTCCGCGTTCGGTATTCGGAAAATCGTTGAAAAAAAAAAAAAAAAAAAAAAATGAGAAGCTATTGTTGCTTCACCAGAAGCATTCGTCTTCCCATGGCTTTGAAATGCGAGAATAGGTATCGCACTGTTCGATAAACTTTTAAGGCACGAAAATGTTCAATTAATTATAGATAAAAAGACGAACATCTTGATTAAGTCTTCGTGTTGCATTTTTGCAGTCACTAAAGGATGCGCGAAGGAAGCTTGCACTTTTGCCGGAAAATACGTCTTCTTTGCCGGGCGTTTTGAATAATTGATACAAATTTTCGTTGATTCAGCGAAATATTGCTTTCCGATTAGGCCGCGGTATAAATCAACGCCGACTGACACCCAGGAAATTGATGGTTACATTAATAACTATTTACGTATGTTAATCCCCGGGGCATTTAGCGGACTCTGAGGCAGGTGCCTAGCTTGCATAAAAGCTTCGGGTTTCTCGTAAGAATGATTTTCGTATGCAACGCGCAGCCGGGACATTTGCATTGAAATTGTTGCAGCGAGGCAGTCACGGGAGTATTGCCTCGCATAATAATCCATAGCCGCGGATCCCATCTCCGGGCTAACGACGCTTCTTCGCCTGGCGCTCATTGCCAACGCTTGATTTAATAACGAAATTCGATTCCGCAGACTACTTACGTTCTCCTTCGTCGAATCCAGCGACCTCTTACTCCGTGTGTGATAAACTTTTGGCCTCACTACTTGGTAGCTACTGAATTCCGCGGATGGACCTGTAATAAACCAAAACGCTTATTAATTAATCAAGTTCCGAGGATCCGAAATATCAGTTTGTATCTTCATACAACCCCGCGAATTATCGCAGAACAAATACGCAATTATTCGTTTATCTTCTACCGTCGTACAAATTACTCCCAGGTGATTTAATTACAGAGAAGATCATGGTGATTCGCGTAAAAGAAAAGGTACCTTAGAAGAACATCGTGATCCTTCAAAGTATAACATTATCTTTGTTTAATCGTACGAGTTAAACGAAGACGGAACACCATTTATCGCGAAAAATTCGACACTCTCTTGACAGGGTCGTGAATTTTCACCGTTAAAGTCCTTTTTGCTCGTAAGACGCGGCACTGTCTTTATTTATCTACGCCAGATAGACAAGGACAGCGGCGTTCTTTTCAATAAAAGCTGCTGCAGGTCCATAAATCATGTCACGGAAGCTCATTTCTTTCCACTGTAATATTTATAACGCCATTTGGTGGCGAAATGTGATTACATTTACGCTCGCGGCCGAACAAAAAAGGTACCATTTTTTTTTTCGCTGCTCGTTCCGGCGATAGTTCTGCACCGAAAATGATTCGAATGACGCTCTTGAGAACATCCTGCTTGGGCGCCAGCAGCCCCCTGACACGTGGTCATATTCTGTCACACATTCGAAGCGCGCATTTTTATCGCTTGCTACTTCCCCGGGTCAAAATTACCACGCACTCGACATTGCGCGAAGACTGAATGGCACCCGCGAAGCATGTGCAGCGAGGCCGAACAAAGAACGATAACGCGACCGTTGTGCCTGGCATTTGTATCAGCACGTGCTGCACTCGCGGCTCGAGTTAAAAATTTTTACGATTGCCGCGTACGCGATACGTAAACCTGGTTTCTTCGTTTTAACTGCCGTCCGCTGTGTTTATGCTCAGCACCAAGCGTTAGTTATGAAATTTCATTATGACGCACGTTTTATTGCATGCAGAAAACTATTGCAAACTTTGGCTTGACGTTATCGCACCGTCTTTTTGGAACGCTGTTCGGTTTGGTTTCGTTCGTTTCAAGGTATCCTGAAGCGATAAAGGTCTTAATCTTTATGGAAAAAAAATTCCAGGCGAAATATAATAAAGACGTCTTTCAATAACAGAATTGGGTTTTAGCCTTCGTTTGCTTTGTTTCTGGTAAATACATTTTGAATTATATGGAGCTATGGAGGCTTGGAACATTTTTCGTTGACGATTTAATTCTGAAATTCATTTCGGGTTGTTGACTCGCGTAATAGGAAGCTTCTTATTAAAGTCTGTTAAATACATTTTGGCTCGTCGCGACGCAATCACAGACGTTTTAATTTTTTTTGCAAGTGATTTTCAAGTAAATAGGCAACAGTAAATGAAAATGAAATTGCCGCCCGTCTTAAAAGCTATCGAAGTTGTTCTATCAACCTTTTCAATATTATTCATTAACCCTGTACCATTTTCAACTTGATGTGTCAAAGAAGATAAAAACAATTTTTTTTTGAGGATCGTCCAATCTTTTTACACTACTTTGCCGCCCTTAATGCTAGATTTAAATAAAGTGTTTTTTTCATCTCTGCCGCGTTGAATAAATGTCACCATCTCTTTCTAATCTAATAAACGCTCCTCTTTCAGCTTTTCGCGAATCAATTAGTACCCTCTTTAGCATCCCCTGCTTGGTTGCAACGTACTTAGCAATCCTTTTACATTTTTTCTTTTCACTTTTTTATTCTTTTTTTTCAAAAACGTCTACTACCTTGTTACACGATTTTCTTGTCGATTCCATCCCCGTGACGGAATTAAATTAAATTCGCCAATTACCCGAGATAAGATGAAAGTTAGCTCTTTATTAGTCGCAATATCGTTAGAGGAAAAAATGAAGGTCGGCGGGTCGTTATTCCGCGAGTTCCGGGCTCGCTTAATGAGGCCGGCCGTTTTTGTCGGGTGGCAAAGTGTTCGCGATGTTCGCTCGGAGTTACAGTTTCCGGCGCGAGGGAAAAGTTGGCAAAAAAGCGGCCAAAAAGCCGCAACCACCGAGAGACGAAATCCAACGACACCACGATGCCAAGGTCTATCGTTGAAACAGTTTCCTTTGTGGATGCCCGCGATGTCATCATCGGCTTGGACATAAAATCAATGTGTGTCGCACGGCCTTTACGACCGGCCGTACTTGGGAGTAAATACACGCCGAGAGGGAAATCGACGCGGAACTGTCCGTTTATGTGTCTCTGCGGCCAATTATTGATCAGTTTTTATGCGTCGCTGAGCTATTGGTGGCAAACAGCAAGGAATAAACGTAATTTGATGACTTAATGGACCGAAAACAAAGGAACGCGTTTTTGTTGTCTAAAAAAAGTATCACCTTCCTTCTTCAGTTATGTGTGTCCAACAAGGACGGTTGTATGATTTCTTTTTACATTACGCTAATTAAGCTGATTTTCAAGGAACTGTTGAAAAATATTGTAACTGATTCAATATAAAGCCGTGTGATAATAAAAGAGGCGTTTCAGCAAATATGTTTGGAATCTTATTATTTCGATATTCCAATTTTGGTTTTTTTAGATAACTGTACATATTGTGAACAGAATAATAGATAATTTCACACAGCTAAGAAAGGTTTTCGATACTTCAAATATAATGAATTAACAACTAACTAAAACAAAAGAAGAGATAAAAAAAAAAACGAAAAGAAATGTGCATCATACATTTCAAGCGGTCGAAAAATATGAAAGGATTTGAGATTATAATCTCTTGATAAGATACACGGGAAGAAAAAATGTCAGTGGAACAACACGATTAAAACAGAATGCTGCATGTTGAAACAATAAAGACATAATCTTCATCCTCGATTCATCTTTGATAATGTTATTGTTTTAACAGTCAGTATCCTACAATAAATATGTTGTTTTTATAATTTTTGTTTCCTATTTGTATATAAGAATATATAAGTGTAATATTTTTAATGCAAAAAAAAATTCGAGTGCAGGCTTAACCTTTCCTTCAAACTTGACCGATGAGCTAAAATGGATTCCAGGTGTATAAGTTTAGAGGTTAAGATCACGACACAAGAATTTGACAAAAACTATTTTGGCGCTACCTTAATACAACAATAGAATAGAAGAACGAGTAGAAGAACTTTAAACTCATACTTTCCTTTCTTGTTTCTAAAACTTTTTAATCACAGTACCAAGCGGTTTACGTCCAAATTTCTACTAACCTCATACTGCACGCAATTTCTCGTATACAGATATTACATACTGAATGACTAAAATACGCTACAAGTCAATTCGAAAGTTTGGAACAACAGTTCTATTATATTTTGATTTACGGAAAAGCAACTGCGAGAAATCTTGGTCTAAGTCTGCAAGACGTAAGAGGAAACGCTGATTATTTACTTAACCTTTCTGCTTTAGTTCTGAATAATTTATTTAATTACCCCGAAAACGTCGGTCAAATTAAGTGGTTTATCATAAAATACATGTTGCGAGATAACAGAAACTAAAGTCAGACAACGCGATGCAATTATTGTCGCAACGCTGCACTCTAATGATAATTAATAAATTCGGTGGATTACGGCCGCGCATAATCCTTCTGGTTGCAATAGCCGGGGAATATATGTAAGCATGGTCGAATTTCTCAGTGGCAAATATGCATGGGAATGACCGGGTATAGAGGATTCGTTTGAACATATGCCACGGCCACATACAGTCACATATACGACCCGCGCCGAATTAACACCGACAGTATTAGCCGGTGCTAATTCGTGTATGCGCCGGGAGATCCCGTTACACGTTTTACGACATCGCACTAAAGGATGTGATTCGGCCTGTGTGAAAAAGTATCATCGATTATCCCGGATTTCCTGCGGGTTACATTTGACGTCATTTTATTGCACGATCGGATATTTAAATTTCGATGATAGGATTGCCTTCGTATTTTTCGTTTTTTCTACTCTCTTTCTCCTTTCTTGTTACAAATCATTGGAAATACAAGTTGGAAATGAAAATACAATGAGGATACGTGTGGACGTTAACATTCCCATTTCTCTTTCTATGTTAGTAATATATTTTGCTTTGCTGTTTTTTCTTTCTTGTTATTGAATTGCATATTGTAAACAAAACTGTTGAATTTATAGATGTGCGAGAGGCACTATTTGCGCATAACATACGAAAAACAACTCGGACTAATTTATTAAGATTATGTATCGACTTTATTTTTCGATACAAACAAAAAATACAAAAAAGTTGGTTGAAAGTTTCTATGTGCGTGAAGTTAATCATGTGGCGACACAAAAATATAAATGTGATTACAGTTGAAAATGTAATTTTTTTTTTTTTTTTTGTTATAAAGTAACATATGAACATGTCAACCATGAAAAGTCGAAATTAGAAGTTGAGATTTTTCATCGTGTTTAAAAAGAAAATATTTTACATTTTCCCTTCCTATTTTTTTTTTAAAATGTAAGTTTTTTTATTTACTCAATTCATGTTTTAATTTGTTGCAAAAAAAGTCCAGCACGTCATTTGAGTTAAATTTTAATTTTACATTTCGTAAGCTTCAAATTTACAGTGTATAAAAACGTTTGTGCGCCCTATGAAATCACCTTTATGTTATTTTTCGTTTCATAATCCGTGTGTATTTTTAAATTCGCTTCTTCATTATTTGTAGCTTCAACCGAGTCGCTTTTAAACTTTTTATTTCCCCAACTTATAATCAATGGTATGAATCGTTCCAATTTCATCAACCACCGGGCGAGCTTTTTTCCTACTCATACGTCTATATTTCATTATCCTTAATTCGTAATTTCCATCTGAATGATTCCGTAATTATTCAGCGATTCGTGCAGCCGGAATATCAATGCTCGTCATAACATTTCCAATTTTTCATCCTGACGAAACTTATTCACCGTCCTTCTATCGATTACATCCATTAATTCAAAATCAATAGCACGACATAAATTGGATTGCAGAATATTTATAAATATCGGAAATATTTAATTACCGCGGGTGTCTCGCTCTCGTCGTAACATGCGCGTTAAAGGTGCAATTACGAAATTACGCAACTCGATTAGCTACTTTAATACAGTCAATTTTTGTGTAACCATAATGCGATCACTCTGGAGACGTTATCTTCATTTCACAATTTCCATATCAAATTCGATAAAGCCGTAATTAGATTCGCCCGGTGTATTCGTCTTTAATTACTTATCCGAAGTCATCGTTACTTTATCTCCGTCTTTGATCACGATTTAATCACTTTCATTTGTAATGCACAATGTCTGTTTATAATTCAGACCCGTTCATTTCTAATTCATAATTCCATAAAGACACGGGCCGCTCGAAATTTCCGTTAAATCAACGCGATTCGTTAACGGAATTGATTGGCTGAATAATGTTTTTTAATCCCGAATGAATAAACGAAGCATGAACAATTGGCCGCATTGGCACGGCGAGTTATTTTTGCGCTGCCGCGCCGAGCTCGTTAACCAATTAAAATGCATAATTATCGTAGTTGCCATGGATTAACATGTAACTAGGGCCGAACGCGCGTGAGTCATATTGCCGGACGTGGCTTCTGTGCGTCGGACTTGTCGTATTGCTTCGCTTGTCGGCATTCATGCCGAGCTGAAATCGCGACCGCGTATGAATGATAATGCGGTGAATTTGTGACGTGAAAACATTTCGTCATGGTCGATTCTTCTGTTTCGCTTTTTTTTTTCGGACCAACTTATGCGCTTTTGCGCGCCGAATACGTTTCCCGTATTAACTTTCAATGAAATTTGCCGTTTATCAATTCGTGGTTACGAGCCTGAAAATGAATCCACTCGTAATATCCATTCGGTGTAATTTTATTTTGGCTTCGTTACTTTGAGGAAGCGAAAATGCCATTTTGATTGAAGTGTTAAAAAAAGTAGTAGTTTTTTTAAAGATGTTTCGAAAATTTTGAGAAATTTTTATAATTTTTGGTTGTAAAAATGAAAAGTTAATATTAATTTTTGTTTCTTAATAGATTTCAGTTTAAACGAATTACTTTAATAATAAGTGTAGAATGAAATTATATTGTGTCCGATTTAAATGTATATATGTTTACCAAATAAATCGACGAAATGTATTAGAAATAATTTACCTGAATGTAGTTGATAATGCATGATTCGCAAAATTTCGTTACTTTAAACAAAGCACATAAAAATGTAAGTTAAAAAAATGATATAATTTAAAAAATATTACATCTTCAATTAAGACTTAGCGTTTTTTTATACGTCACGTATCTGACTGTGGTTCAATATGGTAAAACGTAGTTCAGTTAAACTGATCCGGAAACCTGAGGATGCGAAATGTTACTTTGCGTCTTCAAAGCAGATGCCAAAAAAGCTATTTACGTCCGAGGGCATATTTTATTCTCCAGGGTGTAAAATCATATTTCGCTTTCACTGTGAAGAGCGAAAAATCATATTTCGTGGTTTGGTATGATGATGGAGATAATTACTTTTGTTCGTCTTTTTTACATAAAAAATGATAATGATCTCATCTCACACAATTTTGAAGTAATGTTTCATCTTAGATTCATTTCATGAACAAAATACTTTTTACTATTAAAAGTCATACATTTTGTGCTGCCGTCTGTTAAGGAAGAAAATCCAATGATTTTTATGTAACTTACATTAAAAATTTATTGAGATAACAAAAATAAAGTGCATTGTTACAAATTTAAAATTTCATCCAATTTTAAATAAGCTGACAAATATTGTTTGTTTTGTAAATAATTTATGAGTTATGATTATGAGTTACGTTTGATCTACTCGGAACATTTGGACTTTCGAATAAGTTGCATCAACTTTTTACGACGAAAATTGAAGCAACAAAAATGATAAAACTGTAAAATGTTAAATCCCGTATCAGAAGTAAAACAAAAACTGGAGTCTTATAAATTTTGAAAAAATTTCAGAACACGAGATATTTTTCAACGGAAACTTCGCTAACTCAGATGGAATAACTTATTCCGCGGGAATTACTTCTTCGCTAATCTATCTTCGTTCAGTGCAATACAGAGACAAAGACGGAAACGCTTTTAGATTTGACAGCCCGAAATTTCGCGTCAAACTCGACGGTCGTCATTGGAAAATTGATCAGAGTTTGAAATCAGATTTAAAGATTACTTTCCGTCGGGCGGAATTGCAAGTGACAAATCCTGAATAGATATTCGTCGTGTCGGCGGATGTTTATAACACGTTGAAAGGTTCAAAGTCTCAGCGGGAGCTCTTTTTCTGTCAAATTGGTAGTAATGAGGCTTGCGGGGTAAAATTGCAATTCAATCGGAATCCTCTCACATTTTAACGAGGAGATTCCCGGGCAAATTTGCCGCCCCGCTTACGGGATTAATTCGCGCTCAAGTTTGCGGCTCGATGAACATTGTCAGTAAACCGATTTGCCGGTCGAAGCCGTGGCAATTATCTTTTGTGAGGAATCACGCTCGCGTCGGCCGGTGTCGCGCGAAAAAAATGTTGTTTCGTTGTTTCCGACATCGGCGAACTTCGTCGCGACTTTGATAACAATGTAGCCTGTCATTAAATTCGAGGTACGTTTCAAACTCTACAGCATCGCGGGTACAGTGAAAGAAATAAATGTTAATTATTGCGAAAAATATGGCTGGAAAGTATAAGTTTTCTTCCCAGCTTGAAAAATCTAACGTACATCGAACAAACTGAGATGTGTAATTGTAGACGTTATTGGAAAATGAGAAGATAAAAAATAGATGTAGAATATCAATTACATGAATGTGTAAGAAGTTTTTACGAGATGAAATCTTTTTCGTACGAAAATCACAAAAAAATAATTTAAAAATGAAAAAAAAATAAGGATTTATTACGCATTGCAAACATTGTGACTTCTATGCAAAATGTACAATGAATCTTCAATTTTTTCCGAAACTACTTTACATATTATTTGAGCAAACATTTCAATTATTCTTGCACCGATCGAATCAAGATATTTTTTCAGGCAAGTTTTCCATCTAACACGTTCTTTCAGCGAACGAAAGATTTCCAAGTAAAATTATTAAACACTCTATATAATAAAAGCCTTTTCCGTTAAAATAAATTACAATTCCCACCGATCCACTTTTCATTCAATTAATCGAAACCACTAACACGTTAATACATCTGCATTGAATGGTCTGCTTTTACCGATACGTCCTCAAGCTTTAAGCAAAAACTGTAATTTCCCTATGACTGTCTCCTCACTGTACTCTGTATTCCTTTTAATTTATAATGCCTTGATTTGGAAGTTACGAAAGTCCGACGGCACGTTATTGAAAATGAATAAATCTTCGCCGCAGCGTCCTCGTTGGTTCGATCGCGTTGAAAAAAGACAACAAAGTAGTTGGAAAGTTATTCGCACTCGACCCCTTATATCGATTTCCGTCGATAAGTTCGGGGGCTTAAGTTGAAACGCGGCTGGCTCATTTGAATTTGAAATGACCTAATGATTTATAATCTCGCGCCCATGTTTTGCGTCTGTTTATGAATTCAAATTTTACGACCACTCGAAACAAGCCCGCACTCCCAGCCGTCGTTTTTCTTTTGAATCTGATTCGAGAGGCGCCTGTATTATTCATTCTTGTTTACTTTTCTTTTTCTACTGTCCCCCCCCCCTCATCACCCCATTCTCGCCGTCGCCACGTTAATGCGGATCATGTTTCGCAGAAAGGATTTGCAAAAATATTTCGCCTCCTCTTGCGAGGATGCGCGACTTTTTGCAGAAGCAGTCGTTTAATCCGCCCATTGCTTCTCGGATTACTCACGTTTCGTTCTCTTCATTTCGCAATCCCCTCAACCCTCCTCCGATTCGCGGCCTCGTTATAATTATAGTCACGACAATAATCGGCGCGAGATTTCCTTCGGAAATTATACGAGTACCCTTTTTGCGCGGCCTTACTTTCTTCCTTCTTCGTCTGTTCAAGCCTAAATAGAGAGATAGAGAGAGAGAGAGAGAGAGAGAGAAAACCCGCGTGGCCGAGTTTGCGAAATTATTTACACCGCTTTGGCAGTGCGGTACCGGATTCGCAAACACCTCAAGTTATATCAGTTCTACTATATTATGCGCCGACTTAGCGTGCTGCAGCCGGGTTCAAGTTCGTCGGCTTGTTTGGGTTAATTACTATAACAGGCGTCAAGTGGTGGTTTCGCGTCTCAGACGCCGTTATTAAAATAGAAACCGCGAGAGTTTCGTTAACCTTTTTTTCTCCCCACCTTGCTCCCCCGCCGACCGCATTTTCGGCTAGAAACGCACTCGGACGAAAATTTTCAATTCGCTCACGTGGAAGTGGCTTGGCAAATTGAAAGTAAACACTCGGGCGCTTTGCGATATTAAATGTGATATCACTTTTATACGTTAATCTTGAAAAGCACGAATTCGACGAGACCGCGAAAACTCATAAGAACCGTTTTTACTCCGTCCAGAGGAGAATGCCGAGATGCAATAAGCCCCTTTGTCGTGGTGGTAAAAAAATATTGAAACTCTCGCAGCTTCCTTATTTCGTTTCATTATCACTGTCCGGGCTTCGAATGTCTGAATGTAAGAGCTCGTTGCCCGGAGTTCGGCACTTTCATCCCGACAATTGTCTTTTGGTTTTAATATAGAGGTGTATTCGACTGTAATTGACTTATCGTGAGAGTCTTTCAGAGACTCGTTCAGTCGAGTATTTGGGTTATGAGCTTGATGCTGAGATAACGGAAAATGTAAGGTTTATGTTAGGATTGAAATTAAGACTTCATGGTATGTACTTGCAGCAAATTTGCAACGTTTTTTTGGAATCCGTTTAAATTAATAAATGGAAATAAATATGGGGATTAAAATAAAAAAAATTCATTGTTAACGTTAGAGAAAGAGAAAAATGGTAGACACACAACTTTGTGTCCTTTTTCATCTTTAACTTTTACATTTGTTTGTTTCTACTATGTGAAATTATTATTTCCGTTTACTTGAATAAATAAAATAAACATAAAATCGATCGATAGGTATGTGGTCACAAAATAGGGATATATACATTGGATATGTTTGTCAGATAGTGCAGAAAAAGAGTGCAAATAAGCAATAATCCGATGTTTATGTTTTCTCGTACTTTAAATTCAAAAGGACTAAAAGAGAAATATAAATTTATTATCTCTTGGGTAAATTTAGGATACGGTCATCCAATGTTAAGGTAGTTCTCTCGCAAAGTAGTGTATTTATAGTGTTCCAACATGCCGGAGTATCGAAATAGTTTCTCCGTTGTGACGGCAAAGTTTGTTTATCCTTCAAATAATAAGTGAATGTATTTTGCAAAAGACTCTATAAGTAGTAGCAATATAGATATAATTTAATGTAAATAAGTAGTGAAAATATCTTTAAAATCGTATTATATTTTTATGTAATCCTGAAACTAAATACTTGCTTATTTCAATATTTTTATATACTGTTCTGTTACACGTGCAGATTTACAAACTTTATTTGCTTTTGATGATAGCAACTCTGGAAGGAATATTCGAAAAGAATTTTTGTACGTGATTTTTATATGAAAATGGATTATCCAATCGCGACAGATGAGTCAATATATCATCATAAAGTGTTGTATTGCATTTGATTTTGAAAAATGTTTGCGAATACATATAACTATTTGAACATACAAAAATGTTTCATCAAAATGCCTTTATATACATTTAAAATCACAAACCGTATTAATAAGCAAGAATTAAACTCGATTATATACAATTTTAAATGACATTCTCATTCCCTGTTTCACAATTACGGTAATTTGTGTTACACTATTTGAGTAAATCATCGCAAATGTAATAAATTATGTTGGATATTATAATATAAATGCGTTTGAATTTTTAACGTTCATCAAAAACGAAAATAAAGAGGAACATCATTCAATAAATTAGGTTGGAAATAAAAAAGGTAAATTTCGTTTATAAAGGATGTAATATTGTGTTCGTTTATTATCAAACATTGGTATGTTCATACACATATAATACAATACAAATCAGCTTCATTTTATTACACTGTATACGCAATTTTTATATTATTCTTTCGACGTGTAAATTGACGTTATGAAATTTATATGACATTCCACGTGTGTTACGTTCATTTTAATTACTCGATATTGTTGAAATAAAGTGTACTTTTTACTTTTTAAAATTCATACCATTGTCACCAATTCATACCAAATGTCACTTACATGCGTATTAAGATTATCTAAATTAAAAAAAAAATTATAAATAAAGGAAAAAAGAAGAAAAAGTGTTACTGAATAATCAAAGTTATTTATTAATTCAAGAGTAATTCCCAGATTTTGCAAGTATTCCTAAACAATGGATACCCTGAATTTCATACATCATTAAAACATACTAAATTCTCGGGATCATTATAATTCGTTCGCCTAAGTATTTCTTCATCTAAAACTACACTTTAATAACCCTCTAAAACAAATCTCCCGCCGAACTATTCACTGTTTCAACTACTTCAATATGAAAATGCATTTATCGACTGCCGTTTCTCGAAACAAGCGAGCTCTCCGGAAAAAAAGGGTACCGAAAAATTGAAACAAACGCTTCGCGAATTCCTGCGTTCATCACGCAGCGTCGAAGTTACGCAAGTCGTCAGCCTTCCGTGAAATTCATTAGGGCATTTTCACGAGCGCTTTGCGAGCGAGAGGGTTCGCGAGCTGTTTCGGCGTCGACTTTGATTGCATTTGTTCGCTCATCCGGGGTTGTTTCCATACAGCACGTTTCATCGCACGGAAACGTCTGCAGCATTTTGTTGCGACCCTCTTAATCGCATCACGGACTGTTAACGAAGGAACGAACTCCGGAGCCGCCGGCAGTCGCGTGTGCGCACCTCGCGTGGAAATTACCGAATGTCATCGGGGAACATCGCGGGTGTAAAAACCCCCGTCTGGAAATTGACATCTTGTGAAACGCGACCCGTCTCGAGGGCTCCTTTCAGCCCGTCGGCGTGCTTCAAAATGAACTCGGCTGGAGGAAACTGTCACTTCCACGCCGACCCCATTTATCCAATTATGTGTAACTAGTTGCCGTCTCTGTCGCGCGCATTCTACGCGACGGAGACGGTACCAACTTGCATTGATGCAAGCTGCGTTTCCCCGCGACAATCACTTTGGCCTCGTGACAAGTTCCGTTGTGCTATTCAGTTGTGTTTCCATTTTTCTCGTCTATCCGTTGCTTTTCTCTTTTTATATCGTTTTTTTAATTCTGAAAGCATCTTTTTCGCCATCTTTTGTCACAAAAGTACGTTAGATTTGGAGAGATCTGCGAGAATTATTAAACGGAGTATTGGATACTGCAAAAGAGGTTTGAAAATTCGAAGTATATATACTGTAAAATCAACGTTGAACTTTGAAATTCAACGAATGAAACTGTTCCGTTACAAATATAGAACCAATTTTTATTTTACGCTGTATATTTAAATTCCTAGACGACATTGCTGTTTCTGCAACAAGGCAAGTGACGATTTCTGGGCCATTACAAAATGGCGCCAAAAACAGAAAAAATGGCGGAACGAGTCCGAAAGGCGCAAACAAAGACGAAAAGGGTTAATAAATACTTTGAAGGAAAAGTTGCCATTCGTTTCGTTTGTAAAAATGCGAGAAACTTGCGATAAAAAAGACTGTATCGTCGAAACGGCTTTAAAGAAACGGAAAATAATAACGTAAAACCTACAGCTATACGAAAAAGGCGGGTAAATGCGAAAGGAGAGGGACAAAGTGTAAGAATAAAAGCGACGGGTTTGCCTTTGCGATGCTCATTTTCGTAGCTGAAAGTGCCCCGGGTGGGTGGCGCGAGGAAACGGGGGTATTGATAAACGAACTTATTAAAATGTCGATGATAAAAACGGTCCCGTTTGTCGGGAGATTGCTTTCATTCGGCTACGTGCGTGCAACTGACAGCGCCTCGCGATACGTTATTATTTACAAAAATGAGTTGCAAGATAAAAGCCCATCGATACGTCGGTGCATGGGCGCCGCGCGTTATTTCTAAATTTATTTCCAGACGCAAATGTTTTCACGCGGTCCACCGGGCGGAAAAATTGGCCGCTGGAAAATGTCCGCGCGCGGCAAGCGGCAGATAATATTGTTGAAACAAAGTTGCCTCGCTGTCGGATACCGGATGGCACGTCGTCGCTTTTTATCGCGCTTTATTATATCGACGGCGTAACGAAATTCCGAGATATAGACGCGCCGAGCGGTCTTTAAGGAGGCCATTAAAGCCAGCCGCGGCTCCCAGGCGGGGTGACAATGTCGTTTCACAGTCGAATTCGCCGGATTAGCGGGAAATTATTGGAAGTGACGTTTTTGAGAAATGGCGCGAAAGGCGTCTATCGGCCTTATTCTAATTTATGGATATGACAAGGACGGATGATAAACGTCACGTCGGATATTCCGATATGAAAAGTCGCGGCGTAATTTTTCCACGGAACATTCCGCATAGTCAATCGAAAAAGTTGCGGTCGCTTGAGTTACTTTGCCTGGAATGAAAGTTTGTCATTCTTGGATATTTGTCATTTGGACGGGAAAGAAAATGTCTTGGACTAATGACTTCTGCCCGATGAGAAGGTTCTGTGGCGAGGACAGTTGTTTGGAGTAGGGCAACTTTGAGGTTTGAAATGTCGAATTGAAAGTTTATTGGCTGTCGGGATTTTGGATATTGTGTTATAAAACCAAGTTGAGAAAATTATTATTTAATTCAATTTTATAAAAGTGCAATTTTTTTTCATTTGAGGGAGTTAAATGTAACTTTTTATTAAAATCCTTGCTAACAATTGTAACTATTATTTGGTTATTTAAAGTAATTTTACGTCTTAAAGATCGACGATACACCACAAAAACTGACTGTTTGAGATTTTCTTAGTAACTTAGACGTCACAGGGTATTTACTTAGTATTTAAATAAGCCATTTCGAATTATTCCGCTTGTCGTTCCGATATCGGGATAAACTTTTAAATAATTCGGTAGCATTTAAATTGATCGTTTTACTACCATATAAAAATATATTGATTTTGCCAAAAAATTTATTTGATTCATAAAGACGGCGATTAACATTGCAAATTTGAAGATGTTTGTTTGCAAATTTGATGATGATTGTTTTAAATGTGACGATTCTTTTTTGAGGTAATATAGAGAAAACCAATTAATTGAAATTTTATCTACTTCCAGTATTTGACAATTTTTTTGATAGAAATAACGATATTTCAAATTATTCAATTTCGTTTTATATAATTTAACAATTTTGGTTTTAAAAATGAATTAAAATTTTAAAGTATCAATTAGCAACTAAATTGGAATCGAATGTTGTAAATTCAGTAAAGATTCGATTACAATGAAACGTTAAAATATTGGTAAAATTATACGTGGAAAAATAATAAAAATCAAGCTAGGCCATTTTCAGGTTTGTTGGTTCTCTATGTTTCACTTTATGCCTTGTTTCGAGGTTACGTCATTTTATTGTTATAGCTGTTGTTACTTGGTGTTATATTTTCTTGACCTGAAAGTGTTTGTGTGGAAGCAGCAAGGCCACTTTCTGCTATAATGTGAAAAATATATTGCAGTTACATACATGAATGCGCTTCTTAATGGTCCTTAAAATATGTACGAGCGTATGCATATTTTTTGTGAGAATAATATTTTTCTGTATTTTTGATATTAAACAGTATAATGATGATTATACACCAGCATAATCAACTGGAAATGTATTTGCCTAATCCATAAATTAACAGAATAATTTTAGATGAAATTTCAACTTTGGTTTTAGAAAGGCGTGAATAAATTATTTAAATAAATAGTCGAGTCAATTTCATTTTAGAACGATTTGTCATTACTTGCTTATTTTTTATATCTTATACAAATAATTGTTAAATACAAAATTACCTAACACAAAATGAAGGTGCAATGTAGTATCAATGTTCATAACTAAGATAAGTAATGTATATTACACAACAAATAACAACGTTCATGCATATTTATGAAGCAGTAAATTTTTGTGTTGTTTTTTTGTACTTTTTTTTCTCATTGAAAATATAAAAAACGACCATAATATTATTACCAATCAATCCTTAATCAACAATCTGAATATTTTATAAATCAGTTCAAATTAAACATATTTTGTGATCACGTGCTTCTTCATTAAAACTTTTTCCATTAAACATATATTTCACACAAAACCATTCCCAGGGAAAAAGAAGTAGGAAACCGAACCATTTCTACAAAAGTACTTCCTCCTCGAGAAGATTCTTCTTCTTCCTCTTCCAATCATCCATTGCCCGGAACCTGAACTTACGATCGACTCACGTCCATCTTCCTTGCTCACCGAGTATCAGACAAGGACCGACGCAGTGAATTACCACACTCGACGTTAAAATTTGCGATGCTTTACGGCGGGCGTAAAGCGAAATTCGCTCGATAATAAAAACGGAGTATTCAATAATAAAAGTTGGCGTATGCTTATTTACGCGGAAGCGCCGTTCGGTAAGGGGAGGGGGCGAGAGGAATAGTGAAGGGGGGGGGGCGTAATATCCGGACACGTAGCGGTATCCGAGTCCGTTTGCGTTATCGTGGCTGTGCTTCGAACGGGATAACGTATCTCGTCCGATCGTTCCTCGTTCGGCCGGCAACGAGCGGCACTTCCGCCCTCTCTGTTCTCCTCCGGGCGCGCGCCGTGTTTGTACTTCGTTATGCAAATCAAATAACGTCGCAACACGGCCGGCCGAAATTCATCGCTTCGGCCGAAATTAATCGCATTAACGGCTATTCGCGCCGCTCCTTTTAATCGTACGCCGTTATTCTTTCGTGTCGGCGCGACGAAACTAAGTCGATTAATCGAACGAGGCAGACGGTAATTACCGCGAATTTAATCATCCGCGGGCGCGTCTTTGAGGACTTGTGTAACTTCGCGTTTTGTCGCCGTAACGTCATTAGCCCGGGCGGATTTTATTTCCGCGAAACAACGATGAGATATGACGGAAGTTATGCAGATTCCCGCTGCACTTCCCCAAGTCCGTATTATCTGAAATTAGTTTCGCCGACGCGTCTACGTGGAGCGCGGATAAGGCATAAATTCAGTTACCGGCGTCTTGCTTTTGTGCCTCGATCGCGCTAACCAGATTAGCCGGTTATTGATGTTACTTATAGAAAATGATCGTGCCAATTTCGATGAGGAACAGCCGATTCTGGCGCTTTCAACACTTTTTCTTGCTTTGTTTAACATCAAATGAATCTTCGCACCAATGACTTTTTTTACTTTAGCGCATTTTTTAACCTATAATGTCCATTTTTAAACCCAACATTGCAAAGTCACACTGGAATCACATTGAGAAGCCTTTCCTGACGTATATGTGACTCACCTATGATTCACTCATGAGTTTTAGTCAAGTTATGTCAGAAAATAACTTTATGAATTCGGACGTTCGTATTTTTTTGTACTTAAAATGTTAACTTACGTAACTAAACGGTATCTGTAATCGACGAAAATTCCGAGAAAATGATATGAAAGATGAAAAAAGGGTATACGAGTGCACCAAACACCTGCGATCGCTCGTAATAGTTAGTAGTCGTAAATTGGTCCGCGATTTTAATTGTACGTCATCGGGCCGATAAAAAATTCGCGTGCCGCCGCGCGGCCGCCGCCGTTTTCATTATTTTAATAACTCCCGGGCGCAATCCCCGTGAAACGCCGTTACTTTTCGCAAGACATTAGTTACCGCAAACGCTCGAAACTTTCTGGCAAATTAATTAAGCCCCGACGTCCGAAGGACTCATTTCCACTTTCGATCGCAGGGCTGATTAAATCAGTTCTGGGCGCTCGCGTTCGGTTACGTGTCACCGCCGGGCTGATACACTTGCCGACAATTAAATTTTAATTAGCCATTGATATATCAATAATAACTGCGCAAACTGCGTATACGAAATAGCGTGCAATTTGCATATATATACGTTTGCCAAGCGCACCGGGCGAATCAGGCGCGGCCGCGATACGTTGCAACTTGTGTAACTTCCACGCGACGACCATTTGTCAACGAAAAGCTTTCGAACGGTGGAACAGTAATGAAATTTATAAATGCCGTTCATGTTTGCGTCTAGCGTTAGTTGCTCAATTTTCGAACATGCGTTTTCGGTCCGTCTTTACTATTTCCAACACGTTTCTGCTAATAATTTAATTCATCATTATTACTAATTATTAGCTAGTTTTTAAAATAAACACCATTTTAAATTAATATTAATATATTTGTTATGTATTATGTGTATTAAATTATTGTATTAATTTTCTTTATTGACGTGTATTTCTTATCTTCTAGGAGAGAAAAAGAATCTACATAATTCCAAAATGAGTATGAATTTTTTAAAATGTGTCATACATTGATGGTACATGCTTTTTAGCGTTTTTATATTACTGCAGGCCTGAGGGAACGTTCAAGTATTACGTAACGCAGTTACGCAAAAGGGTGGTTAGCAGAAACGTTACTTTATATTACAAAACGAGAAGGAAAGCGTCATTAACAACTTATATAACAAAATAAAAATAAAACTAAATAAATAATCAAATATTTGAGCGAAATTTAATACTAATTCAAAATCCGTGTCTTGCATTAAAGACTAAGTCGATTTCAGAGTTTCATCTTGTTGTAAACAATGTCGTACATTGTGTAGACT
>JABFOV010001885.1:0-22519 GCA_022817685.1 Aradophagus sp. ZL-2020 | reverse complement strand
GCTCTCGGGTATAGGCAAACGGTGATGGCGACCGGTCCACCTCACTGTTTGTTTCGTCATCTACTAGTACTCCCTTACACAACTTAGTGACATGAATAACTTTCATGATTTATCTTAAAATCCAAATACTAGCACTCGAAGCCAAATTGGATTTTAAGATACATTGTGTCACTGGGCTGCCCTAATATGAGAATGAATAATTTATGTTTATGCTTAAATATCACGTTTTTTGTTGATTTCTTTCAATTTTTATATGTTTACTTCCATCACTTATCAATGTATCAATGTTTCAAATTTTGTATAACTTTTATGTTTAATCATTTACCATCACCGTATTGCTTGATGAGAGAGAACTACATCAATTTACTTAGATGGCGTTGGCATTTTTGCCAGGCGTATTCGCCGGTTTGATTGAGGAATACTTATATTATTAGATTTGATGAGATTCATTCACTGCCAATCATGGAAATACGTAATTTGTAAATCAGAACATTAATAATACATTCATAATAACTTCGGACGATCTTTCCTTTACAAATTTATATGAAATTATATTAAAAAGATTAGCTGAAAATAAAAAATATTCTGCTCAAAAGCATAAAATAGTTTAATGTGTTATGTACGAAATTTGTCAAGGTTAACAAAGTCAATAACTTGTAAAAACTGCCTTACACAAATTTCGTACTTTTCTAAGTGGCTGTAGATTAGAGGTGCTCAAATTGTCTTTCAGTGAGATGAATCGTGTTTAATTTCTAAATTGTCTTTAGTCAAGAGCCTTTAAGTTGCATTTGTAATTTGAAAAAAAAAAAAATAATTCTGAAAATAATTTGAATGCTTCAATGTATGATATGAATCATGTTTATAGTATATAAATAATTTTTCTAATTTTAATTAATATTATTTGTCAATAATATTAAACTATAAATTTGTATGATCTAGATAATATATCATATCATTGAAATATGTAAATGAAAAAAATTGTTGTGTTGATCCAAAAAATTATTTCCTGTAACTATGTACTGAATATTTGCATATGTTAATCAGGCTGAGTGTTATGTATTCTAGTTCTAGAAAAATTTTGAAGTTGGAGTAGTCTGAAAATTTTTGCCTATTCTAATTAATAAATTTTCTTTTATTAACTTTTTTTTTAAACTGATTTTTTAACCAGACTTTATAATTTAATTTATTATACTTCAAATAAATATTTATAATGTTTTTATATAGCATTATTAAAATAAATTGTTCTAAATTAGATCATTTTCATATCATTTTTCAGATCATTTTCATACTTTATTTTTATTTGACACTTTGATCAATTAATATGAAACACCTGTCATATGAAATTATAAAAATTATTCTACTTCACGCAGAAAAGAGAGTTTAAAAAAAGGTCAGACACTGGTAACGTAGAGACGATGATTGTATATATTTTGTCGATGTGTCGATATTTCTGCGTAGATTCTGGGCAATGAATAGGCAGGAGTTTCAGATTTATGACACTCTTTATTTGCAGTTACAATTTTGTAGAAAAATAAGAAAAAGGCGGCCTTTTCATTTAATAATAGGTGCTTAGTACCAGCAATTTATAATGTTGCCGTTTTACAAGTTTATTTAAGATAAAATTACCGATTCGTTCGATTTTAATTTGCTCAAAAAGAATTTGATTTCGCGTGTACAAAGTTCTCAATAGGTGTCTTTCTTCTGTTTTATTGAGATTACCAAAATAAAAATAAACGCAAGTACCTATAATTTGATTTCATGGTAAACGTGGTACCAACCTAATTTTTCAAATCAGGTTAGCTAGTTAATTCCAACAATATGTATAGACTTGATTAGGAATAACGGTAATGGTTGGTATGACACCGCGATATTATACACCGCCAGATATGCAAATAAGTGAAACAAATTTTCAAGCTTTAAAAATTTTCTATTAATATACAATTGGATTTTAGAAAAGTCTAAATACCATATTTTTCTTTATCAACCATTTATGATAATACTGCATTATTTGAACCATTTATTTATTATTGTATTGTATTTTTTTGATGAAGAATTTTTTCTACAGCTTTAAACAAAATTAAATCATCATTGTCATTGCTAATAACACTTTAAATCCCTTGATTTTAAATAAATTATGACTTATACAATTTTTTGATTGGCTTATGATAAGAATGTGATGTTTTATGATGATGTTTCATCTTTAATTTATTTTTGTGTAATTACATACTGTAACGCTGGCGAATGTATAGCTGCATTCTTTGTAGGAAATAATTACATTAATTTGATAATGTTACAATATTTGTAGATATGTAGATAAAATTATACATTCAATTAGAGAAATAGTATATAAAAATTTACATTTAATTAAAGCACTTTTTATTAAAAATAATAAATGAAAAACTAAAATAAAATTAAAAAAAAAAGAAAGTATTAGACATTTTTTGAATAATTAATTACAATAAAATACACAGAAACTACATTCTAAAATGCCGTATTTTCATGAAAACAACTGCAACTTCAATGGCGTATAACGGCGTGGTTTGACGCAATCGATCTCAAGGGTAATATCTTCAAATCAAGCTGAATTTGTACAAAACGGAAAATCAGTGAAATAATAATAATATTCATAATTGTAATTGTAATAATAATTATGTTGGTTTTGAAAAATCATATAAAAAATAAAACTTAACATGGGATTGAATGCGTTAAATAACTGGGATTAAGAGAATGCCACTGATAAATAACTTAGAGAAATATTTTCACATTAACTCTGAACTAGATAATTAAAGGGAGGATCATCTCAAGCAAGAATGTCATATGAGATGGCGCGAAATGTAACAATTATTTTTTTTCGATCGATATGAAAATTGAAAATATAAGCCACAAGTAAATGTAAGCAACGGGCGAATATTGAAACAATCACAGTAATCATATTTTTAAATCCACTGAAATAATGGAGTTATAATAGCAGACACATAGATAATACACCAAATAATGATGCGTGACAGGACGTTCACTGCCAAATTGTGATACACACCCACCTCTCTGACAGGAGCATTTTTTTCTCAATTTGTATTTCGCCTGCGCATTGGTCAGCAGCTATTAAATCACATCACTTTAGGACTTCGAAATTTGGATTATTTCGTTTTGCAATTTAAACGATATTCAATTTAATAAATTTAAACATAATCTCTAATATATGACGCTGACAGTTAATATCTTCTCAACAGAACATTGATGAAAAGTAATTAAACGATTAGTTGAATGATATTAGATTATTATATACTTTGATGGATTTTATTTTAGTAAAACATTTATGTTTTTACAATGAAATTGATTTTTATCTAAATTTACCATGCTTTGTTCTTATTATGTTCTAAATCAATTACACCATAAATCAATTTAATCTAATAAGAACATCATGTTGTAAAATTAATACAAGAAGGATCTTCCAATGAACACATCTTTCAATAGAGATATTTACATTACAAATTTTATTTCATACACGCATTGCGAAGAAACATTGTTAACATTATTAAACATCAAATTGTAGTAACATTACGAAAAACAAAGTAGATTCAAATGAATACTGAAATCTATATTTATTTGATCATTATTGCATTGATTTTATATTAATACAAAATCGATGCTCTGTCACTATCTATTGTAAGATAAATATCTCAATAATTGTAAACATTGTATTTAATACCCTGGTAACTGTGTGGCGCTTTAATTGTTATGTTACAAAAACGCCTTGATAAAAATTATTTCTAAAAAAGTCTGAAACTAAAAAATTAAATAAAAAAAAATAAAATTATCAATATTTAAAAATTGGGGTGAAAATTTTTTCAGAATTCTTCAGATATTTTCAGAAATATGCTTCTGCAGGGGTGTAAGCAAATATTGTTCGATTGAATCTTTTTCACCTCATCAACGATAACGTCTTGAAATTTTGCACGTTTTTTTACAAGCCTAATAACCATCCCTTTCTATTCAAAGATCTCGTTCGTTTTACTACACATTTATTGTCATTTATTTAAATTCAAACCTTTGTTATTAGTCAATTTAAAAGCTTATTACCTTGACAACATTTGTCCTCTACTAATGTCAATATAGCATATATTTTTTTGTACAAAGAAGTCGTGCAAAATTTCACGTTCAATTGTGTTCTCAGATTCAACGAACTTAGTGTATCTATTTCAAACAAGAGTGTCATGTACCCTTTAGCGAATTCAATGGTAATACATACAATTAAAACTAAGTAATTTGTGATAAAGTAAGAGTGTAATAAATACCATTACAAAAATTCTTCAACTCTGTTAAACATTCTTTATACTGTGAGCGTATTATTTTTCAAACAAATTTGAGAAAAAAAAATTATATTTATATTATTTATTATAAAATCATTTATAATAAATAATAAAGTCGCTCAGGGAGATCACAGCAATCAAACGACAAAAAGCACTAATTAATTCATCGAATATGAACATAAGAGTTGGAGAAGTTTTGCTGAAATTTTTTGTAAGCAATAAGCAATAGCTGTATCTTGTAATCGACGATTAATGCGAAATGCAATGAAGCAAGGCTCCTCGATTTAAGCGTCTAATATTTTATCAATAGCAGATGAATAGGATGAAACAGGAGAGAGCGGTCAAGAGTTGAGAAATAAACGACAAAGTCATAAACATATTTTTCAATAGCGAAGATTTTTAATCAGTCACAAATAAGACGAGGAAGAACAAACTGCCAGCAACGCTCTTCTGAAACATTCGAGGCACTTTGTGACCATTTGCGTGATAAAATGTATTTTTCCTCCCTTGCGAGAAAACAAACCAAGCGAGTCCACGCGAAAAAAGCGAGTCTATTTGAAAACGCGTAAATTGTTATACATAAACATAATGATTTGACAAATTTGGCGCGAGGTGCCCCGCGTTTGAATGTATAACAAAGTATATGTAAGTTTACGTATACAGTGCCTTTTTATCTTAAACAAATTTTCAATCATTCTACATTTCTCGCGATTGTTGGCAACAATTATGTTCTTATCAATTAAGTGAGACCGAGCGAAGCGGAAAAATTCGCGAGATAATGCCCAATGAAAACAAGTGAAAACAAAGATTCAGAGCAAGGAAGGAAATAAAATTGAAATAATGTTTCCTCAATATTATTCAAATACACAACTGCATTTGAATAATATTAAGACAACTGAAAATTGAATCGAGTAAAGATTGAATGATAGATGAGACGATGTTTTAATGCATATTTGCATTGAATGAAATGGGAAATGAAAAAATGATGAAAATAGGTGAAAAGATAGGGATGAAAACTTATTGACACGCGAACACTGTGACTCTCTTATGATGCGTTTCTATTAACGATAATTATCTATATTCGTTCGTGTAATTAAAGTATTAAATGAAACATACAATTGTACAGTCTAATTAAGGATTCCTGGTACTCGCGGAGGATCTAAGTGTAGGTAGCATCATTATTGTTATTATTAGATCATTATTTAGTATCATTATAATTATTCATTAATTGATTGATAATATTGTGTTTATCATAATAATGTAATATATCGGTTACATTCGCAGTATTGTGTCTTACTTTCAAACCTTCCTTTATTCTTTAGATGTTAGTTCTTAATTTCAAGTCTTGTATATCATGAATCATTTTTATTTTTTATTAGTTACATACATTTATGGGCAGGTTAAAATTTAAAATTATCTAGTGTGAGAGAAACAAATGTCAAATTAACACCATACTCAATATCAATTTACATTTTTGGAGAGTTTACAGAACATTAAAGTCTTTGAAAATTAGACAATTTTGATTTTTAAATCTCTCGCCTCTACTCTTTTTGAATTTCCCGCCATTACTTTGTTTCATTCCGTTTCCATTTGTCTCATTGCCGTGCAACTCATTTTAAATCGAAACTTTCGATTAATCGAGAGAAACAAGAATTATATTTAACATGTTTTACCTCTAACTGAGTAAATGATGTTCAAACATAACTGTTAATAAATAATAACTACATAAAATTGAAAATATAATGGTATTGTTTAGCAGTGGTATGAAACAGTTGTTGACAATTGGACTTCGACGCTCGAGAAGTAATTTATCATTGTCAAAACGTTTAATCATGACTAGTCAGGCGCGCATGGAAAAGGTTATGGAGGAATTAAAAACAAATCCTTATTTTGACAAATATGCAGAAAAAATAGCAAAGTTGCAGCAGACTAACCCTGATGAATTTTTACAACGAATATCTGCTAAAGAAGAAGAATTAAAAAAAAAGAGTAAGCAACATTTAACCTTAAAATTATGTTCACATATAAATTACAAGTGATTTTAGAATGATTAATTTTTTGAAAAGAAAAAGTATAAAGAATAACATAAGAAGACAGCACTGAATATTTTACAGAAGTTAAATCACACAGTATTAATTGATACGTTAATGTAATGTGCAAAACAATTATATTTGTAAATATACATATGTAACAATATTTCTTAAATATACAAATACACATTTTTTTTACTTTTATCTCATAATAAACTAACTACTGACATGTTTATAAACTTTTAAAGAAAACAAGGTTGAGGAACGACGATTTCAAGAAGCACCTAAGGCTAAATCATCTGACTCAATTTTGCAATGTGAAACGAAAAAACTGAATGACATAATGAAACTTGAAATGATAACTGACAAAAGCAAAGAAGAAATTGTAAATATCTGGACAGAATATCACAAACAGAAAAATTGTATAGGAGCAGTAATGACTGCAGACCAATACAAAAGACTGGCAGAACGTGGAAAACAGTATACTAGATTTTTGTTACCACTTCCTAGAGATAACGGTTATGAATTTATTTTAATTCAATTCCATGGATCTGAAGTGCACATGACCCCTTTGTTATGGTACCAGACTCACAAAGAAAATGCACCAGAATGTCTCACCATTTATCATTTTACTGAACTTATGGAAGACAAAGGGATTGTTCTGATGAGAGGAGAATTCGATACAAATTCCCTTAATGTTCAAGAAGCGCAATGTTTAGCTAATGAATTACAATTGTATTATGCATTGAATGATGTTAAGCGTTTAAATTTGCTGGATACTTTTACAAACAGACCAGATGAGTTCAAGCATATGGATTTGATAGCACAATTGGAATATATTTCTTTAAGCAGTGAACATTCGGCAGAGAAGAAAAAATAAGATTAATGTTATGATGAAGTGTAACTTTCATTAAAATTACTTGTTAAATAAAAGTTTGTTAAACATGAATCTTTAAAATTTAATTAATCCTTGTTTTTACATATCAGTTTAATATATTCAGTGCTGTTTGAATCTACTTGAATACTTACAATTATCATGATGTCATGAGATTTTAATTGAAATAGTAAGTCTTGTAGCTAATTAGAAATTATTTAAACTAATCGTTTCCAGTAAAGCAACTATTTTATGGCAAGCAACACCAAAGATTTTATTCAACAAAATGTTTTCCTTATAAATATATTACAACACCAATCTTTTATGTTAATGCTGGTAAGTTTTTTGTTCATTTTGTTACAGATATTTTATTACTTTAAAACACATTATAAATAGTACATTTTAAAAATTGAGCCTTTTTTAAGCAAACATATTTATTTAAAAAATAGCTCCTCACATTGGACATTTGTATACTGCGCTGTTAGCCGATGCAATTACAAGATATCATTCAATGCATAATGATACTAATGTATTATTAACAACGGGAACGGATGAACATGGTAATAAAGTGCAACGTGCTGCTGAAGCTGCAAAACTAGATATTGATACATACTGCAAAGAAGTTTCACAGAAATTTCGAAACATGTGCGATCAGTTTGATGTCGCGTATACAGATTTCATCAGAACGACTGAACCCAGACATATTGACAGCGTCCACAAATTCTGGGTAAGTTGACTTAACTTGAATTTGAGAAAGCTAACTTAATGTTATTATTTCATTAATTTTGCAAAACCAACAAAATATCCCCGACCTTTGACGTTGTAATTCTATTTTTTCACAGAAAACATTACAGGATAACAATTTTATTTATTTAGGAAAATATTCTGGTTGGTATTGCACGTCTGATGAATCTTTTTTATCTGAAACTGATTTAAAAGAAGTAACTGATGCATCTGGTAAAAAAGTGTTGGTCTCAGCTGAATCGGGTCAACCAGTTGAATGGGCTGAAGAAGATAATTATAAATTTAAACTGAGTGCATTTCAAGATGATATCAAACATTGGCTTAAAAACGGTATAAAATAGCAATATGCTATCACATTATCAATATTTAGTTTTATTTTTATCAAGAAATTGCAATCGATTCTACGTAATTAATTACATCTTTTAGAAAACAGCGTTCAGCCTTCCGTTTTTCATAAAATACTTTCACAATGGGTGTGTGATCCAACAGTTTTTAAAGATCTCAGTATTTCGAGGCCTAAATCAAGAGTTCCATGGGGTATACCAACGCCTGATAATAACTCTCAAAATATTTACGTTTGGCTTGATGCTCTGGTGAATTATTTGACCTCGTTGGGTTATCCAGATGAAAGTTTTCACAAATATTGGCCTGCGCTAGTTCAAGTAAAATAAAATATTTGTAAAATATTCATTTTAAGTTTTGAATATATTACAGAAAAAGAAATTTGTTTAATTTACAGATTGTGGGTAAAGATATATTAAAATTCCATGGCATTTATTGGCCTGCATTTCTCATTGCAGCAGGCTTAGAGCCACCACAAACCTTATTAGTTCATTCACATTGGACTATAGACGGTGACAAAATGTCCAAGTCAAAAGGAAATATAAGGTCACCTTTTGAAGAAGCAGAAATATTCACTAATGAAGGATTAAGATATTATCTATTGCGAGATTCTGTTCCTCATAATGACGCAAGTAATTCAATTTTTTTTATTTTTTCATTACAACGTTATTATAAAAACGTTCATTAAGAATTGTATGATACAGTTATTATGCATGACTTTACTTTGTGTATATATATATTTTTGCAGATTATACTACAGAAAGAGTTCGTCAAATTTTGAATAGCGAGTTAGCTGATAGCCTAGGAAATTTAGTTAATAGATGTGTTTCAAAAACCATCAATCCGGCAAGAGAATTTCCTGATCCATTGCAGTTTGGTAAAACGCTATCTTCCGCGCCAGCAATTAAATTAAGAAATCAAATGGAATCTTTAGGTAACACAGCCAAAAAAAATTATGAGCAATTTTATATTCATCATGTTGTTGATGCAGTAATGTCAACAGTATTTAGTGCAAACCAACTGATCAATCATCATAAACCATGGGAATTACGAAAAAATATTTCTGATGCGGCAATTCAGAAAGAACTTTTGAGTGTTATTTCTTTAGCTCTAGAATGTGCTCGAATTAGTGCTCTTGTTCTTTACCCAGTTACTCCAAAATTGAGTAGTAAGTTATTAGATTTTTTAAATATCCCATTAAAAAATCGTTTGTGGATTGATACTAATCCGATTTATATAAATTCGTCTTTATCAGACCAATCAACGATACTTAATAAACGTGAACTGATTTTGTTTAAGAAATTACACGCAAAAAATTAAATTATTACGCTTCATACGTTTTCTACAAATAAATGAAAAGATGTGGATTGTAAATAAAACAAATATGAAGGTATTTATAATTTTTATATAGAAGATAAGAATAAATGATTATTTACAAAAGAATATGTTTATTTTGTACATTAAGATTTTATACATTTTATACATTAATGTTTTATATTTTGATCAAATATTTTCTTATCATCAGATTTATCCTCATTATTCTTTGTTTCATTTTGCGAAGAGAGACTCTCATTTAGCATTTTTCTTTCATTCATGATGTTTTCAATCAAATCTTTTGGAATTTCTAAATTACCATCCTCTTCTATTTCTAGTTGAATCAATTCTTTGCAAAAATCAATTTGTTCCCTTGTGCCTTCTATTTTAATTCGCCTTTGCTCAACTAAAAAAAAATATTATATAAGATGTTTTCATTCTCAAAATATCAATTTCTGGTTTTAAATAACAATTTAATTTTTTTTATTTACAATATATTATCATGTAATTTCTTTTTTTTTCTGTATTTACCTCCATCTTTCATAACTTTGTTTGAATCAATTGTGACCTTTGCCCGTGAACTCTTTTGTATTGCGCGAATATTTTTTCCACCAACTCCAATCAGTTGTCCAACAGAATCATTAGGGATGTACATTTCATAATATTCATTAGATAATGCGCTGGATATGATGTTACGAATTATTTGTTCAGCTATTATAATATTTTCTATTTTACCCCGAATCGTACAAGAGCGATATAATTCATCATTTGATTCATTATCATTAAAGTAAATCTTCGTCTGTGTATCTTTTTGAATCTCTTTAACTCGACTTCCATTTTTGCCAATTACCAAGTGTACCTTTTCTTCTGGCAATTTGATTACAATTGTTGTCTGTCTTGATGTTTGAATTTGTGTCTTGTTTGAATTGTCTACAGACTTTGACTGCAAAAATTGATTTTGAACATTGAAAAAGAAAACTTATTTTCATAAATTAAAAAATAAAATAATTTTAATGAGTTTTAATTATTTTGTTTTTAACAAAAATGAACTATTCTTACCTTTTTATAAAACAAGTAAAATAATAATGAACTTATGATGGTGACAGAACAAACACCTATCTTCAAAACTAATGATGATGTCATGGTATCTATAATCAATAAATTCTTATTAAATACTTTTTTGATAAAATATTAAAATATTTTGTTATAAATTAGATAGTAAAATGATGAAGTAACATTTTTGGCTCAAATGTAATATACAAATTAATTATTTTCATGCATTCCCTCATAGCGCATATTTATAAATTTTAAAAAACAAACTTTTATTTGACAACTAGAAAATGTTATCTATGTATTTATGAATATATAGGGTTTGGTATGAAAATAAAACTCTACCTTTGTTTTGATTGGGAATTGTGATATAAACAAAATTGTAACCTCAAACTTTTTTCACACGCTGGATGCTAATATTTATCATCATAATATCATATAATGTGTGATTGAAATATATGTAATTCTTTATATATACACATATTATTAGCAAAAATATCACTTCATATTAAAGTAAAGGACACACTTATTATAGATTATATTTGCTTCTGAATAACAAAAAATAATATATTTCACTTTAGAATAGAACGTTAAATAAGCAAATTATTACCGAGTGCTGTCTCATTCAAAATACAAACATACAAAGGAGATAGACGAATATAACCTAAACAGATTATATTATGTCTACAGAGCATTTGGATGGCAGTCGCCATTTTCTCCATGCTTTCTTGCCTTCCCATTGGTTGTTCGTTGAAAATTGAATTTCAGATTAAACATTTTGAATTTCAATTATCTAATTTGTCGAGGTGAGCATTTCTAATCTAATCAATACTCTCTAATCAATAATAAGCTTGAAACCTTAAAATATTTTCAATTTTTTACAAATAAAAAAAAAATTTAACTTTGTTTTGGTTTTTATAGAATATAATATTGAAGATAGAGTGAAATTATAATTGCAATTAATATGTAGTGCGTCAATACGAAAACATCTAATTGTATTAAAAAAATTATAACATAACAATATAATTTCATGATAACCCGCATAGTTTAGTTAATAAATATTTAACAATTAGTATTATATAAGTACTCAAGACTTACTGCGTAAAATTATTAGACAAATATTTACTACATGTGAGTGATAAAGATTATCATGTGGCATTTAATTTCTAATTATGATGAAAAGAAAAAAAACTTTACGAGTTCAAACATACATGCATGGTTGATGCATGCTTGCAAATTTGACTTACTGTACCATGCATGTACCATATAGTTTAAGATAAAATGCCTTTTACATGCATAAAGGTGCATACATTAAGAGCCATATATTTTATTCACATAAATTTCATTAGAATTGTTTTTTTTTTTTAGAGTATATACACGTTCTCCTGTGTTCCTATTCGAACGTCCAAAGTGTTATTTTTTGCTGTCGTAAGTAAAAGATAACATTTTTTAATTGTCTGACTAATGCATGCAAAAGTTATGCTTTTTTCAAATATAAAAAATAGAATATCATACGCAAGAACGTTATTAAAGAGTATTTTTTACTCGTTCAATCTGTAATAGGATTCAAGAAATAAGAAACGTTGTTTCACATTTAACATAACACCAGTGTATATTGTGTCACAACTGGAGTACAGAACAGTGGTGCATAATAAAATTCTATACATATCTTTCTTCTAATATATATAAAGTAAATAATTCGATAAGTTAGCCATCACCTGATGACGTTCAAATCTAGATTCAGCTTCATTTTATATACGATACCATTTGCATTTTCTTTAGTTAAATAATTATTTACGTTAATTTGAAATAAGATTAAGTTTCACTGTTGAAAATTAACAAACGGAACAAGATTTGAACGAAAACAGTATTCTTATATCAATCGCAGTTTTTATTTTTGAAGAAAGCAGAAACTAGATTTCTAAAGCTTAATGAAATTCTTAATTTTAACTCGATAACATTAAAATGGTAATCATTCATATAAACACCATTCTACACTTTCGTGGATTGAAGATCAATTGGGCCATTTGATTTGACTCAGAAAACATACCGGGCAAAAGATATATGCAACTTCTAATGAAATTGAGTGTCAAAAGTTTTTTTTTTTTTCTAATTGACTTCACTTTATATAAACAAAAATTAATAACTGCTTTAATGTTTTTGTATTACATTTAAGGTGCGACAAATATTCGACAATTTTTCATATCATTTTTAAATATCTTTCTACATCTCATAAATTTCCATTTGTCCTTTTGTTGGTCTTCAAAATTAATTAAATATCATGCCCGACGGATTTTTTTTTTTTTTTTAATTATTCATTTTTTTTTTTTTATGCAATAATACACATTTGCGTGATACATGTAAGCTAGTATAGTACGAATTTTTATACAGTCGTATTTACATTATAATGTTTCATAAATGAATGTAATACTTAAAAAAAAAAAAAAAAACTACATTCATTAAATGCTGTACATTATAAAAATAATATGGACAAAGATTTATTCAACAAAACTATGCCCCATAAAATTTTAGGTATTGAAAATATTTTGAAGGGTATTTGCAATAGTGAATAGTTGATGATTAAATTATGAAAAACAAATTAAAATTGTTATATTATAATAACTATATATAATATATTACAATTTGATAGCAAACTATAATATATTCTGATTTCTTATGCTTCTATAAGAACTGGTAAATTTACCTTATACAAAAAGTAAAAATATATTGATATAAAAATAGTTAAAAGTTTTAGTTATTGAAATTATGATAATTTTTTTCTTTTGTTTTTATAATTAATTTTAACAGAAAAAATATTTGCTCAAAAAAACTTTTAAATTAATATTTTGCAAATTTTTTTGTTTATTTATAAAAGAATCAGCATAATTTAAAAAGTATTTGAAAGAGTGTTGGTGAAATTAGTAGTAGTTGGTAAAAGTAGAGTTCACTTTCATAAATGGTTTATGTTTAAATCTTCATTGAAGTCACAAGTTAAATATGTAAATAAATAATCAAACATAATTTAAAAACTTTTGCCAGAAAAAGAAATGTGAAAAAAGTGAATATAATAAGAACAAAAAAATTGTTTTAAAGCAAATTAATGTCCAAATAAAACCAAATCACAATTACCTGTTATATTTTAAACATTAAAAATCTAGACGGACGTTTTAAAAAGCACAATTGTGTTATTTATACTTAGTGATTTAGTTTTATTTGGAAAATATCATGCATACATTTTAACCCCATTTTCCAAAGCCATGTTAGTTCATACATATTAAATTCAGCACTCTATAATTATAATTTCTCTTTTTCATATTTATTTGTTAAATATCTATATTTTTATGTATGTGCCTTTGTGTACATTTACATATATAATATATACGTATTAACATATTTATATCCGTATTCAATTATGTTAATTATGTGAATCTAAAGTCTGAAAAATATCGAATATTCGTAGCAATGTGTCGCTTAAGTTTACAATTTTGCATAAAAACGTTGCATCGGTATTCATGAATGATTTATTGCTAACATATCATACACTTTCTGTATCAAACAATGGCCTGACGGTTTTTCTCAGATTTGCATCATCATTTCATTTAATGGCTTTGAAATAAACGTCACCGTTTATACATCAACACGTCTGAGACAAGAAAGCAAACAAAAACGCATGGAAATCAAATGGACATCTGCCAAACGAATATTAAAACACACCTGTCTTATCTTTTAATTTCTGTACTCATGAATTATATGGCTTTACATTTGATCTACGAACCTACCATTTTCTTTCGAAAAACACTTTCAAAGGAAAAAAGAGCACATATTATTTCTAGTTGTTTTCGCGAACAGTCACTTTAAGTATGATAATGGAAGTTGGAGAGGTGTCAATAATTTTTGGTTCCTGTGTCTTATTTAATGTGTATAAAAATATTGCAAAAATGCATGGCTAAATGACTGTCCTGGAAAACTTTCTTTTATGAAGAAAAAATGACAATTGGTAATGATATTGTGCGATTGTTAATTTTATGAAGCAATAAGCAATTTTTTTTTGCCCATTCATTATTATATTATTATTGTTTCTTCTCGATTTGAGCCAAATATTGCACGTAGATGTTATGATTTGAAAATGAAACAATATATGTCGATGATCAACTAATTTCTACCATTGTAAATATGTTTATTCATATATTTATTTATATATATTTATAAGTATGTATATATCTACATGTTATATTTTTTCTCGCAAAACCATAATCTTAAGATCTACAAATTAGTTGCCACCAAAAAATTCTCGATTAAATTGAATTTTTTTCTTTTCGTTTTTGGGATAATTATATCGGTGACTGAACTTCTAATAATCAGAATAATGACTTAACTTGAATAATTTCGTACTTTCCTAAAAGGTTATTAAAATAAAAAGTACACACTAATCAGCAATCGTTGTTTATTGATAATATTTGGCTCATGAGTTAAACAAATTGGATTATTAGATCACATGATAAATAAATGCTGTAGATTTTTAATGGATAATTTGAATAATCCAACTGATTGCACAAAGAATTAATTATGATAATTTTCAAAAAATAATCTGAATAATCCAACTGATATAAATCTGTGAACCAAATATATTGTAAGACCACTCCAAGATTACTGGTGCAATATTTACGCTAAAATTAAAATTTACAAAAATATATAAGGTGATTGGAGAAGTCGTTTCTTTAGTTATATTCTTTAGTTAAATTTGCAGATTATTTTGCAATATTAACATCTTGTAATAACATAAAACTTACTGTTTTTATAACATTGGTCTCAAATAAGAATTCATTTACCATAATCTGATATTTAAAAAAATTATCATTTATTTAATGCCAAATTAGACAGTTGTATATTTTAAGCGATAATTGAGACTTTAATTATTTATATTTTTGTTTTAGAGCTGCAACTCTGTAGGCCCCATCATTGAAATGAATTGTGTAAAACATTAGTTGAGTTTTATTTGTAGGCATTTTGTAAAAAATAGAACACAAATCTTGTGTTTATTTTTCTTTTTAACTATTTATTTACTACTATTTTTTTTAAATTTTAAATATTGTCTTTATCAGTTAGAATATTTTAACTTTGACAAACGAAATTATTAATAAACAAAATTTATAAAGCACCAAATTGTACTCGATGTGACACATTACTGCATTAGTTTAGTACAATCACTTTCTTGAATTACATAAACAGAATCCCAATTTATTAGGCAACTACTAAAAAATCTTAAATAGTAGTGCAGCCATTAATATTTTGGAGTAGTCTTGGAAATAAATGAATTTGTTATTATTTTTTTTTGTTCAAATATTGCGAAATTCGGTTGAACGAAATATAGTAAATATTAAAGCAAAAGCACTCTTTTCTTTCACGCAAATAAAAAAACCTTATCTACACCATACTACATTTAAAGACAGTAGAAATGATTTGTTTTTCACATAGCTATTCTCAAAATTGACCCTTAGACTTTTCCTTAATGCACACATTTGATTTGTCACGCAAACAACTCGCAAATTATAGTCACTGTAGTCTTTTTCGTCATTTACTTTTTATTAAGGTTTCACTCAAGTTAATCTTAATTTTCCTTTTTTCTCTCTTTTTCATTCATTCACCGCGATATAGCGACAAAATTGCGCTTATTCAAGCTCCATCAATCTAAAACAATCAGTTTCGTTAGTCGATGTATTAATGTCTTAAAATGTAACTATTCTTAACTCTTTTAAGAACGCGCATTCATACAACCGAACGAAGCATTTTGAGATGAAAAGCTCGTAAATATATATTTGAATTTGAATTAAAAGTAACAGTGATACCTATGCAAAAATGTATCCTTTGATCAAACATAAATGTACTTGCAAAAACAGATGTATCTACATATGACTACATATATATACACACACATGTATATATAACTCTATACATATAAAATTTATAATATACATCTTTGCATCGAAAAGTCATATGGTTTTGGAAGTGGTAGATTGTGCACTATATTTTGGTGATAAGGAGGTATGTCTACTTAGGTCTGGTCGACGACTTTCATTGCTGTTTTTTACAAACAAAATCACATGTGAATCACGACTCAGGACAATAAAACTCATGACTGTTCAGGAAGAACAAAAATAAAACAAAATGAGCAAAGCGTTATTGAAAACCGCATGGATATACATGTATTTCTGTTTTCAAAATCAGAAGAACTGATTGTGAGTACAGACATTATCAAGGGATTCCCATGGTGTTCCTTGAAACAAATAATAATTAGTAAAAGGAAAATTGAAAATTGTTAAACAACAGTTATGGTATGTTAGAGATGAGTGTAAAATGTTGGTATGATTAATAGGAGGTGAGCACGCCAGGTGGCGTGGGCACGACGACCGTGTGTTGGGGCACGACAGAGGGCGCTGAAGGCGCGAGCGGATGTCCAACAAGAACTGCGGCAGCGGCTGCGGCCGCCGGCAACGGTAGCACTCCACTTTGCGGAATCGCCGAAGGTGTGCTCACTTGTGTCGGCGGCTCCTCGGCCCCGTGCTTGCGCAGATGGCGCAGCATATTGCCCTTCTCAACGAAGGTCTTGCCGCAGGCTGGACAGCTGTGCGGCCGCTCGTCCGAGTGCGAGCGCCGGTGTGACACTAAGTGTCCCTTGCACATGAAGTCCTTTGGGCAGAGGTCGCAACGAAACGGCCGCTCGGCGTTGCTGCCCTTATTGTGCGAGCGTACGTGGAATAGCAGATTGCCCTTCAATGGGAAGCTCTTGCCGCACTCGGTGCAAACAAACGGTCGTTCCCCAGTGTGGCAACGCATGTGATTCACTAGGTGTTCCTGTACACGCATTTCAGGTATGTTAATAAACAGATCGTGCCTTACTATTTCCGTATACTTTAGCCATTAACCTTTGAAATGTCAATTTGTAGCAAATGAAGTATGTTCGTGAAGTGTAATAGGTGTAATATACTCATTTTTATTGGTTTTTTTAAAAGCATTTAGAAAATCAAGTCTTTATCTTTTTTTTTTTTTTTTGTTTTTTTTTGTTTTAAAAAGTAATAATTTTTATAAAGTTAAAATGGGTAATTTTTAGTATAGCTGAGTATATTGACTTAAAAATATTTCTTTTCAAGTAATACTATTTATACAACCTTTATTTTTTAACATTTTTGTTTTACTAACTTACATAATTCTTTTGTTTAATAAATCCTTAATATATCTTGAATATTTCTAAAATTAATTCATATTTTTTTTCAACTTCAACTATAGATAAAGTAACTACATTGACAAAAAATAAACATTTTTCTATTTTATTTTGCCAACGATATAGAAATTTTTTTCTTTTCTATCGTATTCAGTTGTCTAATGATGTAAAGTATAATCTACTTTCTATTTTTGCCCATTAATTTGTGTAGAGATATTTGTATCAGAATTTAAAATTTTTTTCTGACTTGAACATTCGCACTTCTCAGACTGCCCTACCTTTCTTGTAAAAGGTTTGGAGCACACGTTGCAGCAATGAGAAGAATCGCCAGTATGTTGTCGCAAATGATTGTTGAGATGCTCCTTGCGCGTAAAGGTCCGTTGACAAAATTCACAACGATGTGGTGATTCTCCAGTGTGAATACGCACATGATTTGTTAGGTGTTCCTTCCGTGTGAACGATTTGGAACAAAAGTGACAGCGATGTGGCGATTCGCCAGTGTGCTGTCGGACGTGATTGGTCAAATGTTCTTTTCGAGTGAAAGATTTCGTGCAGTACTGACACTTGTGAGGAGACTCGCCTGTGTGTTGTCTAACATGATTTACCAAGTGATCTTTCCTGGTAAACGCTTTAGGACAGTACTGACAACGAAAAGGCGTTTCACCTGTTTTAAAATTGACAGATTATTTTAAATTGTTTTGAATATTTATATTTTGTATTGATAACTTAGTACAGTCAACAACTTTTACCTGTATGTTGACGAATATGATTGACAAGATGTTCTTTCCTTGTAAATGACTTGGAACAAAATCCACAGCGATGTGGCGATTCTCCAGTGTGTTGACGTACATGATTTAACAAATGTTCCTTTCGTGTAAACGTCTTGGAGCAAAAGTCACAACGATGCGGAGTCTCGCCCGTGTGCCACATAATATGATTCGTAAAGTGTTCTTTTCTTGTAAACGATTTGCCTGCAAAATATTTAAATATTTTTGTTTTAATTGAAATTGTTTATACCTTATGTGAAACAAAAAGAAGTAAATGATACAAAATTTTACCGCATATTTCGCAGCGAAACGGAGTATCGTTGGTATGCGAACGCATATGATTTGCAAGATGTTCTTTGCGTGTATACTTTTTGCCACATACTTGGCAATGATGAGGAGTCTCTCCAGTATGCCACATAACATGGTTCATAAAGTGTTCTTTACGCGTAAAACTTTTTTTACAGATATCACAGCGATGAGGAGTCTCACCGGTATGCTTGCGTACATGATTTACCATGTGCTCCTTACGCGTAAATGTTTTTGCACAATATTGACATCTGTAATGAACAATTAATTAATAATATTGAAATTGTTAGTAAATGCTTCAATATATTTCGCCAAAATTAAACAATTACGTTTTTCTTTACTATGTAATATAATATTATTAATTTAAATAACTTTGTATATTAAAGTAAATTAATAATTTCATTTTATGACACGTACCTGTATGGAGTTTCACCGGTATGACATCTGGTATGATTATCCAAATGTTCTTTTCTTGCAAAACTTTTGCCGCAAACTGTACAGTTATAGGGTTTGTCAGTTGCGTGACGTTTCATATGACGTTCAAGTGATGGCGCATTAGCAAAAACATGGAAACACACTGCACATGTAAACATCGATCCTCCCAAGTGGCACTTTCCATGTCGCGTCAAATCATTGGCGTTTGGAAAAGCTTTACCGCAAACCTGTAAACACATCAAAATAAAAACTTAGATAAAAATGTTTTAAGAGTGAACATCGAATGAAGCTTAATCTTTAAAGGGGAGTTTATATTTCCTTACTATCTTCAGCTGTTTCTTTTTACTGTCATGTCACTTAAAATTCAAGCTTCACAAAGTAAAATAAATTTTTTATTACACCGTCAAAACTTCTACATAAATCTTTTTCATGTAGATGTAACTAAACTCTTCAGGTCATCGTAATAATTATTTCGGACATATAAATATCTCATTCTTTCACCTGACAAGTAAAAGGTTTTCTCTCGGTATGGTATCTGCGATGAACAATTAGTTGATAACGGAATTGGAAAATTTTGCCGCATACTTCACAAGCATGGCTGCCAACGGACACAGGCGACGCACTTGGTCCAGGTGTAGCTTCACTGTCACTCGTCTTAATGTCGAATTTATTCAGCTGTACTTGTTGTACAATCGGGGTGCCATTTTGTATAGTTGTGACGGTCTGTGTGGGTACAGTTCCACCAACTAAAGTGGTACTAGCAGCTGCTATCTCGCTTGGCAAACCACCTAGTTTTCCAAAAACCTCATGATAAGCCAATAACTGGTTGAACTCTTCAACATTCACCTAAAACCATTAATTCAATAAATAATTATGATATGATTTACATATTTTTTATACAGCACAAAAAAAATTATTTTATACCTTGTACATATTTTGAACCATTTCAACTCCCAAAGTTTTAGCAAGATCTTGTTCATTCCCAGCGCTAATCTTAACCACGGATCCATCTGCTGTTCTAACGTCCATCATATGACCGCCTGGTTTTAATTCTGGAACTTGGAACCTAAAATTTGCAGAATGGTGAGTTACTTTGTTATTGTAATTTATTCCTTTTGAAATGTTTCAAAACACCTACTGTGTCATGTTAAGTTGACGCATTTCCTTTTCCTTTTCAGGTTTTTCGGTGGTGTTTTGACCACTGCTTTCTGTCCCAGAGTTACTAGTTGCAATATTGACCCCGATTGATTGTTGTTGTTGCTGTTGTTGCTGTTGCTGCTGTTGCTGCTGCATTAGGCTTTGTTGTAAGTCCTGAGGTGGCTGTAACTAAATACCGTATTTTAATTTGAAAATCATTAAATTGTAAATCAGTTTGATTACGGTTACTTGAATAACTGTCTTTTACTTTATCGTCTCGTTGTGCACTCGGATTTGGTGCTGACTGTCCACTGTTTTGTGCAGTTTGATGATTCTGCATTTGATGATGTGATTGCGGAGGTTGGCTCTGTTGTTGCTGCTGTTGCTGCTGCAACTGTTGCTGTTGTTGCTGCTGCTGTGATTGCATTTGCTGCTGCATCTGGGCGTGAGCTGCTTGTAAGTGACTCACGCTCGCTGATATGTGACTACCGTCCAAATTTAGTCCAGGTAAAGATACTGGAATCTGTGAAAGAAATACATAAGTAAAAAAATGTTGATTAACATATATCCTTATTTCGCAAATTATATTTGTTAGAGAAAGACATGTTAATGTGACATTAAGAGTAAAAACGAAACTTACAATATTCTTGAAATACAATAATTATTTATTTGGTATAAAACATAATCAAGAATTTATCTTTTATTATAATTTAATGTTTAATAAAATGTAAAATAATTAAAAATAAAAAAACAAAAGTAAACAAAAAAAGATAAAATACAAGTAAACAAACATTAATAATATAATTAATCGTACAGAATGATTGGTAAACAGGGACACAAAATGTGTTATTATATAATATAATAATTATTATAATTAGCTGAAATACTCTGTTTTAATTTAATATTGACATTTGTACATATGAATTTTTTTCATATTAAAGTTCGTTATTGAAGAACATAGAGATAATAACTTGCGATTATTTTCTCTAAACTCTTGATATTCAGACAGCTCTAATCAGCACTTGTAACTCGCTGATTAAGATTGCCTAAACGTTGATATGAATTGATCAGAGTTTACAGTCCTCCACCATTTTTTCATTGTAGTAGAGAAAAATAGATAACATAATTAAATATTACATTAAAATGATAGAAACAGAAAACAAATCTTCATAAATTCAGTAAATTACAAATAAACCCAAAAACTGTTTGCTAAAACATCAACTATGAAATCAATAAATAAAATTGTATATTGATAAATGATTACACCATATCCAAATATCTAAATAATCAAACTAATAAACGTTCAGTTCCCACAAATGAACTATCCATCATACTCAATCCTTGAACAGAAGAATAAAAAACCCATACTTTTGATTTGCGTTTGAAAGATAGTAATCATAACATTAAAGGCACGTTCCGCCATGCAAGCATCAGTAATAAAATTGTAATAAAATGAAATATAGTCGAACAACGAAGACGAAATACGAACTATGATAGGACGTAACACGACAGAAAAAGTTTATCCTTCAAAGAAGGTGTTTTTGCACCAATCGACGAAACACCTATAAAAATGTGCAGGACTATCTTTTCGGTATTAATATCAGTATTAATATCAGCGCAGTTGACCGTACAATGACCATGGTACAATATCAACGATTTTTGCTATTCCATGCTAGAGGTGAGGAATGGAAGGCAGTAAGAGGTGGAGTATCCTTGAAGGATTTCTGTGTTACAATTTTCTAAAAATTCCTAACAAATGTATCATGTTTCCTCAAAAAAAAAAAAAAAAAAAAAAAAAAAAATCCTCCCGCCCTCTTAACAAAATAAAACACACCCCCAAAAAACACAGCAGGGACATGGGTGTCATAGCACCAGAGACAAGTTACACTGAGATTGATCCAATCCTCAGCTCGCGTCACAACATATCTAGATAGCGTGTATTGTCATCTCAGTCTGCACACTGTTGTTGCGTCAGCACGACTGTACAGCAC
>JABFOV010001884.1:0-22524 GCA_022817685.1 Aradophagus sp. ZL-2020 | reverse complement strand
ATTTAGGCTCAACATCAATCGCCGTTGGGTTAACAATTTCACACTTTAATTGAACACTTTAAAGGTTAACATTTTCTCCTATGCTGTCACAAGATACCTAAATGCTGTTTTAATTTGATTTTTTTTTCTAGTGCAGTTATTCGAATCCGCTTACTATGAGTATAATCCACTTATTATGAACTTTTATTATTATTATTTTTTTTTTACTTTTTAAGAGTTTAATATAGGAATCCTTATTTAGAAAAGTTTATAGAAAACAAATATGATTTCGACATTCAATCACCATCAATAGATTCGAGAATTTATTGAATCGGTGTTATTGAATTGACGTCGACAATACCTTCGCCAAATGGTCGTATTGGTTTATATTGATTTGATATTGAATCAACATCGATTAATGGAGCGAACATTGACGTACAGTTTCAATATATTATGTCAATAAAATCATCGAATTGTTATCAGTATTAAATTGATAAACAATTCCTTATTGTTTTTAGTATAGAATTTACATAATATTAAAACGAAGATTGATACATATGTGGCTGTAAAGTGTATACGACTTCAGACGTTGAAAGCTCTTATTTACGTATCAAATTACAATCACATAAAGAGGCAAAACACTAACTATGAGAGTAGATAAAACATTGATGTTTGAAATGAAAATCAGCTTACACTTTAATGCGGGGAAAAATGTGATGGTCAAATGTGCAATAAATTTATTGTAAATTTTGTCCAATTTGTAAATGTGCAACAAATTTGTCGTAAGTTTGTTGTAATCTCTGAATTTGCATAAAACTTACTGCAAATTAGTTGTAATTTGTCAATTTGCAACAACCAGTGTGAAATAAAATATTTGTTTAAAATATATTTGTTTTAAGTAATATTTGTTTTAAAATAGTATAAAAGAAAACATTCGTTTATATATTACCCTTGAATAGTTGACGATTAAAACAATAAGTATCAATACACAATAAATAAATGGATTTACTAGAAATAACAGATATAGAATAAAATTGAACTCTATGTAAATCTGGCATTGATTTTTCCCCCGTGACACACATTCACTCCTTTAAATTGTGATTTTAATTTTGCATTAAAGAATACACTGTGCATATTTCTTAGCTCCTAAAAAGTACATTTTTTTTAACATTTCAACGTTTTATATTTTATTTCGCGTAAGCTATTATTAATACATCGATTCTTAAAATAAAAGGGAAATTAAGTCAGGTGACCACTCATTCATTCTGAATTATCAATAAAGTATTATCTAAAAAGTTTTGGCCTTTTTTATCAATTTTTTATATGAATTATAATTGGAAAAATTCATTAGTAAGTCAAGTTTAGTAAAGTTAAAAAAAAAAAAAAAAAAAAAAAAAAACAAAAAACAAAAAACTATAAAGCCTTAAAAAAAAAAAAAGCAAAAAACAGAATGAATGTGCATCAATTTGCATTGAGCTTGTTCACAACATATGTATATAAATATAAATATATAAAATTGATATTTTTGTCCATTCAATAACACGAAAAACACAGAATTTGACTTCCTTTATTCTTAAAATTTCAATTAATTAAATAATTGATTCGATGTTTCGCAAAGTTAATTTTGATTCCCGTAAGTGAACATTATTTTATTTCACTTGAATTGAGTGAATTGTCACTTACCGGAAATCGTTTTTAGGTTATATGCAAGAAAAAATAATAAAAAATAAATACGTTTATAACATAAATTTACGTTTCGTTACTCTTAGTAATAAAATAGAAAATGTCATTAAAACATTAATTATATGTCATTAAAATGTCATTAAAACATACATTATAAGTTTCATGTATATTTTCTTGTATCACGGAAGAAATATTTTAAAAATATCTTACTTTCTAATTTCAGTATATTTTCAATATAGCAATCTTCATTGTAAGATGCAATATACAATTAATATTAATAATTCTATTAAAACGTAAAACAATCTCTGATAGGTTAGATTTTGAAGTAATTGTAAAGTCTACTTTGATTAAAATTTCTTTACTTCTCATTTTAAATATATTTTCCTCAATCTTTTTTTGTAAGTAAAATATTTGTTCAAACTTATTAAGAACAAGCGAAATTTTAATTAAACATTGGAATTGAATGGATTTATTGTCCATCGATCAAATGCACTGATTGTTTAATACTAATCAATCATGATACCTTTTATTCAACAAATGGTACATTTATATATTTGATCCTATTCAATTATAAATATTTAGTCCAATAAAATGCTTGCTTAATATGTCATCGATTCATTTCTAACAGGTATTAATTAATACTTTACTTGATTGAAGTTGTGAATGAAAAAAATTATTTAATTTGAATGGAATTTTAGAGAAAAGTTTTTAATGTTTTTTAGTGAAATTGAATAAGATGAAATTGAATAAGAGTTTTTTTTAATTTTTTTTTGAAATGTATCTCACCCCGAGAGTAATTAAATACGATTAACTATGTAAATGAAAAAATGATTATGTTTCTTATGACCGTGGACTTTTCGTCAAAAAAAGAAGAAACCTATGGTCTATGATTCTACGAATGTAATGAATCTATGATTCTACGAATGTATGAATCATAGTAACATTATACGTTGTCTTTCCTTCACCCAGTTAAAAAAAATCATATGATTTCTCATATAATTTCTCATATGAGTTCTCACGTGATAACTCACATGAGAAAAAATAGACATAAAAAGTTAAAAAAAGAAAAATCTAAAACGTTTATATTGATTTAATTTAAATATTGTATCTGCAATAAACAGAGACAACGAAAAATGGTGGTAAGTTATAATATTATTATTACTTACTTGACACCACTGTCCCACTATTCACTTCTATAATTTCAAAAATAACATTCAATTGTGAGAAAGATCTAAATTCGCCACCTACTGGCAAAACTGTTGTTCTAAAGGCCCCATCTTTGAATATGGTTTTGAAATATGTGTAAGAGAACACATGATACTACAATTTTGCCAGTAGGTGGCGTATTTAGATCTTTCTCACACTTGAGCTTTATTTTTGAAATTATATAAGTGAGTAGTGGAACAGTGGTGTTAAGTAAGTAATAATAATATTATAACTTATCACCTTTTTTTGTTGTCTCTGTTTATTGCAGATACAATATTTAAATTAAATCATAATAAACACTTTAGGTTTTTCTTTTTTTTTAATTTTTTATTTCTATTTTTTCTCATTTGAGTTATCACGTGAGAACTCATATGAGAAATCATATGAGAAATCACATGAGAAGTCACATGAGAAATCATATGAGAAATCATATGATTTTTTTAACTGGTCAGTGAATATTTATTTGAAATCACCAAAAAAGAAATATGTTTGGACATGTTCAATCGCAAGTAACTAAAGTGACAGAAGCCTAGCAGCCATTGCAAATACTAAAGCTACAAATCAGCATGTTGGCTTGAAATTTGCAAAAACAGACCTTCGCTCTTTATTAAAAAAAAAAAAATTATTCTCAAAAGTGTCAATTCGGGATCGTATATTGAATGTAGAATTGAATGGTATAAGTGGTGACGAGAGAGAAAGAGAAGAAAAAAGAATGGTACCCTCGACGAAAAGAGCCGGTCTTGCAAAGACGTAATCCTCGCGCATTGTCGGCGTGTCTAGGGCTATCAGCGTTGAAGCCGAACTTGCTCGGTCACCGGAGCATCGGAACATGCCTCGGGCGCCGTAGCTCGAAACCCAAGTGGCGCGCGACCCAAAGGCACCGGGGTGGGAACGGAGCACGTCAGGCCGTAACTTGTCGTATAATTAGTCGTGGGATCGGGCGACTCACCAGCTGCCTCGCGCTGCGCGACGTTACTGCTTTCCAATCGACGAGCCCGTTACCGCCACCGGGGGCTGAAAGGGGTGCGTCGATATCAACCGTTTTCATGACAACGGCCTGCAGATGGCATGCCGAGTCTTGCTTTCGCTTTTCCAGTGGGCAAATTGCATTTCTACTTAAGTAGTTTTGTTAAAAAACAAGATTGACGTGAAAACGTTACCTTGAAAAAAAAAGCAGTTGTAATTTAATAAAGTTAAGCAGAGACGGAGACAAAAATAAAAAAATTGTAAAAGTTGAAGTTGACAGAAGAGAAAAATAGTATGTTGTATATATTATGCCCCAATAGAACATTACGTATATTATACGTATATTAGTTGGGAGTTTTGCTCATATTTATCCCTTATACGTATAATATACGTACATATATGTATATTGTACGTATAATAAATATAGTGTTCTATCAGGGTGTAACAGTAATTTTTTATATTAATTTCATAGAGTTTTTAATTCGTGTCTAGAAACGAGTTCCCAAATTGTCAATTGTCCTTTTAATTGATAATTCCTAATAATCAGTTGATGTTTCGTAAGAAAAAATTTTCGTGAAAAACATTGACTGGACAGTTATTATTATTATTCTTGTTGTAATTATTATTATTATTATTGTTATTATTGTTATTATTATTATTATTATATTTATTATTATTATTATTGTTATTGTTATTAATTTTCTTTTATACATAATTCTGCGCAGTGGGACATAAAGGTTGTGTTTGTCATTGGTAGACACTTTTTCCTCGAAAAATGTTCCCTTCCTGAATTTTATGTTCCAGAAAATTTTGTAAGGAAAAAGTGTCCTTCAATCGGATTCGTACAAGCGTTCTTCGCACGAAGAAGCACGAGGAAAAACAACTCTTCGGGTTGTGATGGAACGACAAAGTGACGAAATCTAGGCCGGAAGAGATGTCCTCTGAGGTAGCAGGGAAGGACGTCACCCTAAAGTAATGCGAGAGTGGTTCCGGGGTGGGATGTACATCGGGAGAAGAAAATAACTAGTGTTTTTTTAGTGAGCAGGAGTTCCGCAGGAGAACCGCGGTGTTTATGATAGATCTTTTTGCCAATATGGCTTGAAAAAAACTTTTTTTTTACAAAGATGATTTTTTTTTATTAATTGATAAAGCTAAAATACATTATATTCACACTATTGGCTGTATGGAAATTACAAAATTAAGTGTATAAAGAATACCTTAATGAATAATTGAGTAACTTTACGAATTCTGAACAACTTTGTACAAATTATTATTTTAATATTCTTTACGCACCTTGGGAGCGGACGAAATTAGAACCAACCACTCCTCGGGCAGTAAAGTTGCTCTCGGGCTACGCCCTCGAGCCTTTTTACCGCTCTAGAACGGTAAGTTTCACTTTACCGTCCACTCCCTCGGTCCATAAAATACACGCAGAAAAATTTGTTAGATAATTTTCCTATAAATTTAAGGAAAATGGTTTCAAAAGTGGCTTAATATGAATGTCTGACATAAAAGTAGGACACAATAATATCATAAAATTACAGTTCGCCATAAATTTATGTGAAAAATTCTTTATAAAAATTAAGCAGAAAAAAGAACGAATTCCAAAATATTACATTGATATTCTAATAATATGACGAAAAGTTCCTACAACTTAGTGGACTTTTCGTTTAGTATACGACTTCTAATAGTTTAAAGGAAAAATTGCTCTTATTATTAGAGTTATTCGAAGCGCTATCGGGATTATCCAATTAGAATGCAGGACTTACTGTCAGTGCGGTTTTTTTCTTGTTTGTTGGCACCTAATCCTAAAGGAGGATTCATACGGCCAATATGAAGCAACAGAAATCACTATAAATTTAGTGACTAGTGACTGATTAACAGAATTGGTAGGACTAAAAGGCTAAGCAAAACGGTGCATCGTTTAAAAATAATAAACTATATTTATGTAAAAAAAGACGAAGGTGACGAAGACATCAGTCAAATATTGTATTTAAATTTTTTTTTATTATTTATATTTTTTTTTCTTGAATTGATGCGGAGGTTCAATTTAAATAATATTTTGCAATTATAATAACATATATGCTCATTCAACGCAAAATGAGCTCGATCAAATCAATAACAAGTAAGGCCTCTCATAAAGATTAAATCAAATAATTTTGGTATTTTTAATAAAAAAATTAGTGGAAAAATATATTTATAAGTAGGATTCGCAAGAATACCATCAATGCTAAATGGAAAATCAACATCACTTAATCTCCATTTGTCAAACATTTTTCTCCTTTGATCCACATATAATGGACAAAAGAATAAAAAGTGTTCTAGATCTTCGGGAATATTACAATGAGAGCGTAGAGGAGAAGAGATCAAGTTTTTTGCAAATAAATTGGAAGCTAAATTAAAATGATCAGATCTCAAGCGATTGATAATCGAGATCTCAAACCTTCCAAACCTCGGCTTAGAAGAAAACCAAGGAAACAGATTCTCTTTATAAGATAAATCAAAATATTTCTTGCCCAAATTTGAGGATATATACACTGCGAAAAATGGTCCACTTTGGTGATCTGACCGTAAGATCCAGTGAACTGAACTTCAGAACTACATGAGTCTGAAATGAATTTTCGATTTCAATATATCACGTTCTGATTAAAATTGTTCTGATTGTCAGTCCAAATTTTAATCTGACCGTCAGAGTAAGATTAATAAACGAGACTGATCACTTCAGATTTCGTCTGTAAGAATAAAAATGAGACTGAAGGTCAGAACAAAATATTTATTTCAGATTTTTGAACTGTAAGAATATGTAGCACATAAGATCGAACGATGCATGTAAGACTTTAAAATATCAGATTTATGGCACATAAGATCTCAAAATTTCGTAAGACTACAATATAATAAATGAAAATGTATGAAATATAAAGTTTATAGGAATAAGTATTAATTATTACCGTGTGTATTACTGTTAAAAATAAAGAAATGTATATGTATAAAACAATAAATATATATTTACGTAAAGAAAATATTTTTTATTATTTTTTAAAACAAATTCGCTTAAAAAATAATAAATAATTAATAAATAATTAGAAAAAAATTTAAATAAAGAAATTTCTTAAATAATATTACTCAAATATTGAAAATGAAAATATTTAAGAATTATTAGGCTTGTCAATGAACCCAGTTTGAACTGTTCGAACTTTTTTTTTAATATTCAAACAGTTTGAACAGTTTAAATGTTTGAAAATTTCAGATGTTCAAATAATTTAACTCTTCAAACTATTCAGTTAGATACATGACATATAAGACTTAAATATTGTGTATAGAAGGTCTATATGTGGTCTACATCTAATTTATACCTAAGACACTAAAAGCCAGACCAAAACCGGTATTTTTTTGTATAGATGACATATGTAACTTAACTGGACATAGCCAAACTCCCCGGATTTGATAAATTTCAAATCGTAATTAAGGTAAGAGTGAGTCGAACTCCACGGAAACCAAAAAGCAGTTAAAATAAGAGTGAGTTGAACTCCCCGGAAACCGAAAAGCAATTAAGATGACAGTGAGTCAAACTCCCCAGACGTTTTTTTGCGACAATTATTTCCTTCTCACTTCAAAAGACGGTAAAATATCCAAACCGCTGACACATGGCCCATGGTTCGTGTGAGGTGCGGACATGTCAAATCATAAATTTTGACTGCCAATAATTGGACTCCTTATTTCATACTAATCAGAAGTGAATTTGAAAAATACAAGGAAAATGAAATAACTCGATACGACTTTGTAAAAGCTGTCTCTAGTTTCAACAAATGTAGTTTGATGAAATGAATGACTGACTGACTTCAAGAGACATCACATTTTAAATAATTTGACTTGCTCGCGCATAACACAATTATTTTAATCACACCCGTATAAATACGGACAACCCTAAGTCTGTTAAAATGAAAAGGGAATAATTGTGAAAAAAATTTTATCTTAATTGCTTTCTGGTTTCCGGGAAGTTCGACTCACTCTTATTTTAATTGCTTTTCGGTTTCCGGAGAAATTGACTCACTCTTATCTTAACTGCTTTTTGGTTTCCGGGGAGTTCGACTCACGTTTTATCATTTTCCGGGGAGTTCGGAATCTCCCCTTCTTGCACCTATAAGGTGTAACTTTTTTAATTGGAACATTGATTTGCAGATAGCAAAACATGGTTTCATCAAAACAACAATCATCCATGAATATAATTCATCAGGTTGTCATTGATAAAAAATTGAGTTTTTGTTGATGGATTTATCAGAGAGAAATTAATCCGGAAGTGGTCGCGTTACAGTCTTTTCGACCGATGAAAAACGATTATTAAAAGCGGCGTTTGGGTTGATAAACATAGAGGGGCATAGCCTGCAGACTACCAAAATAAACATTATTTAAAAAATTAGTATATTGACAAATTTGGAATTATTTGGAAAATTTATTTTATATTTAAATAAGGTTTTATTTCTGTTAATACAACCTTAAAAAATAGAAAAAACATCAAATTGAAATAAATCGGAATAAATGAATGAATAAATAAATAAATAAATAAATTGAACTTTTGTAATTAACTTTAATGTAACGTCGTTCAGGTGTATTTTCATTAAATTTTAACTTAATTTAACATCGATTTATGTCAATTAATGTTAATTTAACGACGTTAATATTTTTCATTGACTTCTTCTATTATCTCGGTTAAATAAAATACTGATGAAAACCAATTAAAAATAAGTGAATGACATGTTAATCATTGGAACTTAATCAGTAAACATTTTATTGGAAAAAATATTGATAATTGAATACGATTAAATAAACGAATGTACCATTGGTTGTATAAAAGGTGTCTACTGTATATTTGATTAATGAGCAGTATAACCATTCAATATCAATATTAGGTTTTGCTTGTTTTTCATAGGTTTTAATTGATATTTTACATGGATAAAGTTGTGATTAAAAATCATTTATTTTAATTTAGAATTAGACAAGACTGCGTGCGTTATTGTATGTTATACTGACAAACAAGAAATTCGTATCTATATCTAAATCTGTTAGTTGCACAAATTCGTTGAATGAACTAGTATTTTATTGAAACAGCTAGCGTATTATAGAATCAATTATATCAGCTAGTTATTCAACTATATTTCACAAGTTTGTACGTTAGCTAGTTGACATAACTAGCAAATCTAGCTGCCCATATTTAACTCTAAATGTTAGTTGACTCAACTAGATTTCTGTTGAATCAACTCTGATTTTTCTCAGTGTACGTTTCTTTGAATCATTCTAAAAAGAATGATTCACTACAACTTCAGTTTGGTAATGCATTTGTTACCTGACGTATTATGAACTGTTTAAAAATGGAATTATTGGATTTGTTTACCAGAGTAAATACATAAAAATATTCCCAAGTCCTTTGAAGTAAACAAAATATTTCTGTTATATTATGCAACAAGCAATATTATTTTTATATTAATTAATATTTAAATATACTTATTATAATATATCGCTTTCATGAAGATGTAATATCTCCATGATTTCTGATGTTAAAATAAACAGTACATCAACACACAAAATAAAAACTTAAAACAATGTTATTAAAAGAAAAAAATATATCGTATAATTATTATACACCGATAGAAATTATAATTGAGTTTTTCCCTTAATTGGAGTAAATGTGTTCTATAAGGCAAGATTTTCATTACTTAAACTTAAAAATATAAACAATGGTAAAATTATAAACTTATTTCTCACAATTGGAGGTACTTTTTAAATTGTTTAGGTTAAATGCATGCAATTTTTGCCTTATAAAACCTGTTTACACCAAAAAGGAGAAAAATTCGAATACGTTTTTTTCGTCTATGTTATAATTTCGCATAACTAGTAAATTCATTCACCCACATTTTATGCACACGTTGCAATCCGTAAGTTTTTTTTAACAAGCTCGTTGATCCCTGTTATTCTATTGGTCTATTTCATGAGCCATGAATGTGTAGTCGAAGTGGGGGTAAAAGGCATGTAAGGAGTCCAATAGTGTCAAACTTTTGTTTCAGTTGTGAAATTTAAACAAAATATTAAATCTTCTTAATACTTTTATTACATGTAGATCACAGTTTTAAATTAAGACGTGTCGATTTTAAAAGTCGATACTTATGATAAAATTTCAAACAACAATTATTTAACTTGAAACCATCTGTGTTTTAAAGTCAAACAATTTTTAAGGAGATAATTGCAAAGTATATTACTTTTTGCATAGCAATTACCACCTTTAGCAAAATACAAAAAAAATTCCAGTATTATTTTTAATTTATTATTTTGCAGGTTCATTCAAGATATTAATTATTTGTTATCAAATAGATGTTCACAGTAAATACTCTTGCATTGAGAAAATGCCTCAACCAGTATTTAAGGTTAAAATACGAGCATTCAATTTGATATTCAAGTCAACTAGCTGGTGTTACCTATAGCACAATCAAATAGAATCAATTCGTTGATTCTATTATATTTTAGTTTCTTCAATTGTTCAATAGTTTTTTCGATACAAAATTTTTATTTCAACTACAATCACAAATTTCTTTTTTGTCGAAGTGCAATAAATTTTGTAGATGTTTGCACCAAATTTACACCAAGTTTCTAGACAACTTTTTAATGAGAATTATATAAAATTATTATTATTATTATCGTTATTATTATTATTATTAATAATAATATTATTCTATGATTTTTATTATTATTATACTTCAATATCAATGTATATATATTTAAAGGGTAACTAAGTGTAATTTAAAATATTATCCCAATTGATGTTAAAAAAATTTTTTCATACTTTAAATCGACAATTGGACCATTTGAAATGACGAAAACTGCGATATTCCGAAAATCTACTCGAAATCGCGATCGGAGGTACCGATCGATCAGTCGGACGAAAGAAAGAAAAGCGCAGTTAACTCGGAGTGGGGCGTCTGATGTTTTCTCGATCAATCGAAAGTATTGCGCAACCCGGAAACACTTTCTTCGACCACATCCATGCAATGCACTCACATTTGCGCTGACATTCGCGCGCCACCAGGGCCTTACCTGACGCGTGCGCGCGCGCGCAGTTCAATCGATCCCAAGGAAAGGAGCCGCCGGTGAATATCGAGTGAAACGATCCCGAGCTCGGCCGTACCGCAATCTTAGTGCAACTGACTTGGTGCATGCTTTCGTGCCTTCCTTAATAACGCGCACTCTGGTCCCTACTACGAAACGGTTGGGCCCAAAATTCAAAGCCAAACACTGACAACCCTGCTTACAAAAATCTGTTTATTCTTATTTTAAATTCACGCCTTTTCATCATTACTCTGTTCGTGTGAAATACCAAAGTAAATATATCAGAAATAAGCGAAACGCTAATTAAACATTGACATTGAACGAGTGTATTACCCATTGCATAAATGTACCCATTGTTTAATAGGAATCAATCGTGACACCTTTCATTCTTGACGATCTTTCATTCTTATTAATGGTTCTTTTATTAAGATGTTTGCTGGTTGAATTCCGGTGCTTAATATGTCACATATTCACTTATAATAAAATTTCATTAATTTCTTACTTGGGCAAAGTTACAATTGATAACCATTTATCTTGAATGAGACTTTAACAAGAATTTGTTTGACAAGTTTCTAGCAACAAATATTGAATTTGCAGTAGAAATGTAGTATGGCAGCAAATGTTGTATAAGTTGATTTAATGATAATATATATATATAACTAAATTAGACTGAAACTAAATTAAAACTAATAACAGAAAATATTTTTATGTGGTGTGTACACGCAGAAAAATGTTGAATTAAAAATTAGTGAACTGACTGTAAAGACCGGACGAAGTCCAAATAATAGGAAATTTTACTGAACTTTTCGGTAAGTGTACTTGAAATAATGGCTATTTATGGCATGGCAAAATATTCGCTGAAGAAACTGTAATGTTTATTAAACAACTACGTCATTTTTCTTGGATTTTTTCATTTGTCCTGTTTTAATAGGTTAGAGCAAAAATTTGTATTTAATGCCAATAATATTTAATGGAATATTTTTGTGCGTGTGATCATTATAGTAATATACCGAAAGAAATTTTAATTGGAGTAAACGTGTTCTGTAAGGCAGAATTGTCATGTATTTAAACTAAAAAATGTAAATAATAGTTCATTTGTAGACTTATTTCCCTTAAATTGGGGTACTTTATAAATTGTTTAGTTCAAATACAAATTTTTTTCTTATAAAACACGTTTACTCTAACCAGAAGAAACAATTGAATGAATTTTTATCCGTGTGGAAAATATTTCTATGTTTTATTGAAGTTTTTTTTATTAAGAGTTACCAGTGCCATAAAAATAAAAGGAAAAACTACACCTTTTTTTATTATAGATAAAAAACATCAAAAAGCAAAATTTGTAAAGGAAGTTGCTGATCTTCATCTCATTTCATTGTAAATGTAAGTTTCTTTTTTTGAGATTCTGACTTTTTCAATAATATCTAAGATTGCAAAAGTATATCAGCTTATATTAAATTAAGACACTTATAGTGTTTCAGACACCAGAAAAATGTCAAAATGAGACACTAATTTTGATAGCGTACTTCATTCAAGCAACGGGTAACTGATTCAAGTGTAAGTATTCAAATTTTGTAATAATAAAAGTATTCAAAAGTGTAAATATTCAAATGTTGAAGTATCTTTTACTTCGATCGATTTAACAATACTTTGTCAAAAGTGTTTGTTAGTCGTAACTGTTTTATTTTTATTTGTAATATTACTATATTAAACTATAAATCTCGGTCTGATGTCACATGAGAGTCCAATATCGTTTTTCGTCTTTCAAAGTTGTCTTCACTTAGTTGATAAATTATTCACTTTTGGTGTTATATTTGCCATATTATGTCATATAGTGTAATTACTGTCGTATTGTAGCTGATAATAGCTTTCATTACACACACACACACACACACACACACACACACACACACACACACACACACACACATCATATCATATTATCAACAAACATTAAACTCAAAGGAATCATCAACAAAGTCTGAACATTTGTTTCACTCAAAACCATGTGTACACCTTCACATATATATACTTATATCATCATCACCTACACACTTTAAGTATTCACTAGGGCTGTACATCATTTGAGCCAATGACTAGTTTTTGTGATATATTATTTGAGCCAGATTTTTATATATCATTAGAGCCAATAAACTTATTGTTTGAGCCACTTAATTATTATCATTTGCGCCACAAAAAAATGTAATATTAAAAAGTACAATAGAAAAATGAAAACAAAAAGTACAGTCGATCAACAAAATACTATATTAAAATGAACTAAATTCGCTGAATAAAAATCTTATATTATTTTATTATTTTTTATTTAGAAAAATTTTTTACGATGGAAAAAACATTTCGAATGAAAAATGTGTACCGAACAGACTTTTCAATCGAAACTGAACGCAAACGCGATTTAGTAAACAGACAATTTCTAATCAAAACAGTTGCTTTCTAATTAATGTAAAGATATGAATTCATTTAATTATATTCAATAAGTGGAGACTAATTTCAATTTTGCTATAAATTTTGACTTCTAGAATATTTGGCTCAAATAATATATTCAAATTGGCTCGAACGATATAAAAATAAAGCTTTTTGGCCCAAACGATGATCACCGCTATAGAGACCTGACGTAGTCCCGATTGGACGTACCGTAATAAAACATGCCCAACTTCAATCTTATCAGCACTCTTCTTCTGATATGGACTTTTGTGTTACGTTTCTATTAGGGTAACTCTCCCAAGTGAAAAAGTAACACGGAAATCCCTCACTCCACTTTTTACAGTTTACGTATATATGATAGATCTATCTGTACAGGTAGAAAAATCATATTTTAAATTGTTTCATCCAGATTAGAAAAACTTGACTACATATTATGAATAAGCAATTTTTTAATCTGATATACGATACTTTCTATGAAATCTCTAAAAACGTAACACATAGCTTCGCTACCTTCTTGTTGATTTTGTTTATAATTTTGTATATTAGATTGAAAAATTTCTTATTCGTTGCATATAGTCACATTTTTCAAATCTAGATGTGAACAATTAATATTGTTTTTTCTCCGTATGTTATGTTGAATTCTCAGGAACCAATAACTCCGTCGCAATTTAAGGTGGCATCTACCTCGTCAAATCATCGACCGCTGATTATCGTCAGTGCATCTTAGATGATCATCTTAGATTCTATTAATATGACAATAACCGACGCTTACATATAATTAAATCATCTGCCCGCCGTCCCCATGAATAGCAATGAAATGCAGATGGAGCGAGCTGTTAATAGTGCATTCTGACGTAGTATCAGAATATAATGATCTGTGTACTATGCGCAATTAGTGGCATTGTCTAGATTCAGACAGGCATACATCCACTTGAAGATGAGATTATTATGAATAGCGCCGAAAGATGGCAATCGTGGCTGAGCTTATCTGCAAATTAAAATTTGAACTGATTAAGCATTAGAAGGGAATGATTCTACACAATGATAGATTGAGTTATCATATTTTGTTATTACTCTAATCATGAATTTTATATAAAAATAATATTTATATTGCAGTAAATTGCGCATTAATGATAATTTAAGTTATTTAATAATACAATTCGTTCTTATTTTTTAGGGGTTTAATTGTCAATTCAGTCATTGCTCCCACTAAAGCTTCCTTAAACTGAATAACGCATTTAGTTTACGCGATGAACGGTAAAAGCTATGATAATTAATTATATACGATTTAATGCAAAAATTGTCCGCTGACAGGGACTCGTAAGAACGCTCTCCGTCACGCAGAATGATAAGCAAAACAGTCGTCTTGAAAGTTCTTTGATGGATATACACGTAGTATCGTGAGTTCAGATTGCCATTAAAAGAGCATTAGCCCGTGCGAAACGAAACGGTCATCGTGACGTTAATCTAGAGGACAAAGATGTACTGCCTACGCTTCCTTTTTGTTCTTTATTTCCCCGCATTTTGAATAAGCGACTTATGAAGGCCCCGCGTCTTATTGCACCTGGCAACTTGACTGATACTAATGCCCAGGCCAATAAGCTTCGTGACTTTCAATTACGCAGGAAAATGTGAGAAAATGAATTCGAAATGCAGGCAACGACTTTTCTTTTTCTGTTTCTATTTTTTTTGTTTTTTGCTTTTTTTGTCCACTGATTCCCATGAATTCATTTGTACACTCAAAGAAACGTACGTTGATGTGGGAAATCCATGGCTAAGGATATTTTTTGAATCGTTGTAACTGTTAAATTTTAAGGTATATTATTTACGTTTATATGAAATATATAAAAAGAAAATTTGTTTTTGGTAAAACATCAAAAAGTGTTCACCTGATTTTCTATAAGGTAAAATATCGAAGTACTAAAGTAAAAAACTCGAAAAGTAAAGAAATGTATTTGTTTCTCATAATTTCACTAATTTATTAATACTAAGCTTTACTTTTAAATTTCACAGTGTAAATACTACAAATTATTGCCAAGTAGTTTACTTTGCGTACTACACATTTGGGTTATAAAATCCATACAAAAAATTCCAAATTATATTTTTAATCATGACATTTGAACAAACCTATTTAAATGACCATAGTCTTACAATCAAGTCAAAAAAGCGAATTAACATTTCAAATTAAGATTGATGGATTGATAAAGACACTGAGAAATAATTATAGTATGAAAATACCATAATATTTGATAACGCGATCATGTAAACTGCTTTTGTCGTAAATTCCTCATTCATTGGATTCATTCGTTCGTCGTAAGATAATCAGAATTGCACCATCGCTGGGATTCGAACCCTAGAGCCTACTTAAAGCTATACTAATATCGCACACATTTAACTCGCACGATTACCGCTACATTCGGCACAACATTTCGATTTCTTATGTAAAAAGTTTTTAACAACACATACTGAATGTTTTCAACTAAATACATTAAAATCGGAGCATTGTTTTTATAAGATGTAAAAATGAATAATATTTTAAAAAATTGATTTTTTAGAAAATATTTCATATCTATATTTTTTGAAATTATAACTATTTTATTATTATTACTGTTAATGTATTTTTATTATTGTATATTTGATTTTTGTATTACATTAGTATTATTATTATGTATAATTAAATATTGTAAAATTAATTATTATATTACTGCATATTTTAAATAAAATCAATTTTGCAAACATTATAGGGAATTTAATAAAATAATCATTTATATCAGAATATAATTAAATAATTTCATTCACTGTATTCTATATGCACAGTATATACATTGTCTGATTTACATGTCGCAAAGCGAATGGTTTATAATATAGTGCAGCAGAACTTTTTAAAAAAAGCCATCCTTTGGTTTGGCGCACACTAAATGCATGAAGGTGATCATGAAACTACATACTTAGAAAAAAACCCATTATTGATGTCGTTGATTAAAATCATTATTATTTTTGCAAACGGAATCAAATTGTTCTTGAAATAAGTTTGCATCATCATTACAATTGAGTATTTTGTCCAATTGATTGATACATATTTATGATACGAAATAAATAAGATGTCTTAATATTATAATTCATATTATAGAATTAATTTATTTATTATTATTGAAAAATAATGTATAATTAAATTTTTTAGTAATTAAACAAAAAAATGAATGAAAAATTAGACAAAAAATAAATTTGCACGTACATTATAAATAAATGCTTCATATACAGCCAGCAGTAGCGAAGTGTAGAACAATATTGTGGCAATAATTTAGAAAATGATCAATCACAGCTGGTAGTGATGAACAAACAATAGTTTCAAATCTGTGTTCTGGAAATTAGATTAAAGAGTATTTGAGATTTATCGAATACAAGTAAATTTCAAATCAAAATTTGAATATATAATTCGTACTATAATATTAAAAGAATTACTAAACAAATAAAGAACTCTAGACCAGCTCAAATAACTTTAATTTTGGGCATGCAGTTGGTAAAAGGGAGAACAAGAAGAAACACAATTTCAAAAAAAAGAAAGTATGCGATCAGCAATTTTATTAATCGATAAAGTACAAATTTCAGAACAACGTCGTATACGATGGTATACGAAGTCACGAAATTATGTGATTTACATCACCTTTATAATAACGCGAAATCGATTTAACGAAAAGAATCTCGACCGCGTAAATTTAATGATACTAAATCGCGAGGGGTTTTATCGGGATCGACGACAACGGGCCGGATGTTGTTGAAGGAAATCAAAGTGGCCCGCGATCACCGCTGAACCTGATGCTAGGAGGAAATCTTTCTTGTCCGAATCACGCGTGTCAAGAAAGTTAAGGATGAAGCATGAGAGGTAAGGGTTGATTGGATTTGAAAATTCCGACTTACGGCTACTCCTGGAAATCTGGAAAAATAAATTCCTGGCATACGTTTAATAGCCTGGTCGAAGGCTCCGTGGCGTACCTGGTCTGTCGAAGGTTGACGTTGCTCTGCTTTGCTTTGGAAAAATGCTAGACTCTCATACAAGTAACGCGTGACCAAATACAATACACAATTCAAATGAAGCAACTATCTTTAATTAATAAGAAAGTAATAAACAAATTAATCAAACAGTGTAATCAAGGATATAACAAGATCAAACAAAAATTTATAGGATCAAAAGTTCAAGGAATAATTTGCAATATAAACCTAAAAATAATTCGCAATAAAAATATAAAAATAACGCAGAATTAACAATATTCGCAACAAAAAAAATTATAAAATAAATTTTCAATGAAACATAATCGCCTACTCAAAAAGAGATATAACATTATAAAAGGTTGTAAAATAACAGGATGATTCACAGATACAAAAATAAAATAAATTTTGGTTGAAAAACCGTAATCGCCAAACAATTATAAAACTAAAAATAAATTTTTCGCAAAGTTTGAAAATACAAATAAAATTTAACAATAAAAATAAAAATAAAAATCCGTAACAAAATTAAATAAAAATCTTATTCATATATCACATTTACAGCATATTGACTTTGTCTCCAATTTTATGTTATTCCGCCTCGTAATGGAGTTGTTTTAAGTGCACGAGAACCTGAATTAAACGAATTAATTTTATTAATGTAAATGCTTTATTGAGGCGATTAAAGTCAACATTTTCGATCAAATCAAATCAAAGTAACTTAATTCAACACAAAATCTCTCAACATCATGGTTCGATTGAAAACAGAGAAAATTTTTTTTCAATATACTGTTGTCAATGTCTGAAAATAAATTCTGAAAATAAATTCTAACCGTAAAATATTTGCATGAACATTCTAAAAAATAATGACGCAACTTTGGTCAACCGACTACTTTTCATCTTATTGCTTCCTTTGAATTCATCAAAAATTTAATACTCATCTCTAAAGTAATCCCGACAGTGAAAAAGAATTTTTATTTTATTAAAGTTCTAATAACTTACATGTCCCAAACTCCTCAAAAAGTTGTAACATGTAGAAATAATACTTTCTTCAGTGGTATCCAGAAAGTGATAAATTATTTGTTTATGTAAACATTCAAATCCGTATAACCGCAATTTCTAAGAAAAATAGTCACATATTATAAATATTTTTTTGTTAGTTAACTGAAAACGTCATCATACCCATCACCAATTACCACGTTACTCCCCCCCTTCCTGCTCATACTTCCGCCACCTGCAGTCAACTCATAGTGAGAGCAAAGTCACGGTTTTCTTTCATATATACAAAACGGGCTTGGTCTGACTGCTCAAAAAACGTAAATTATTTGAAATCGAAAATAAAAAATGTTGTTTAAGAAATCGTTGACGTACTGTAATATAGTCGGTATGAGTTTTAACCATTATTTTGTCTACATTTTATCAAGCAAATCGATTCTTCATGGGGGCAAACATGACTCTTTTTTGTGAAACGGTGTTATACATTATTTAATTTTTAATTCGAAAAGGAACACATTAATGCTACTTTACCTAAAGAATTATAAATGAAAAAATCAATGACGTTCTACAATGAGAAAATGATAACATCTAAAATATAATCAAAAATCATTTCAAACATAAATTACACTTATAACACAATTATCGAAATTCATCCAAAAAAGGTGTACAAAATGAGCCACAGGAAAACTTGTTGTCCAAAACAAATGCTACAGGCACAGGCCCACTCTCACGTTGGGCGCCAAATGGACATTAATTTTCTGTTCATATTGGGCGCCAAATTTGCCGCTCGCGCGGGGTCGCCGATTCGAAAGTCGGAACTTAATATCATAAGACGTCATATCGCTTGGCGCGAACTTTTTCGAATGATTTAGCGCGTGTTCCTTGTTTGTTCCATTACCGCGGCCGCGCGCGGGAGATTTGGACGGTAACAAACTTGGCGATTCATCACCAGCGGCGCCTCGCAGCAACCAGGAGCGGTAATTTAATAAACGCAGCGAAGCAGCACATTAGCGAAAATTTACTTCGGCTTCGTCTGCCGGCATCCGCAGAGCACTTAACCGCGGTTTTCTAGACTACGTCGGCCCGAAAGTACCGTAATAATTTCGCGTTAGCGAGATTTCCAAGTGACACGCACGTAAAACTGCCGACGGAGACTTACGAGCGAGGTCGCGTCTTTTTTGCCCCCTTCTTTATCCCTTTTTTTCTTTCTTCCCCACCGTCTTTTTATCACCTCGGGGTGAGTGTAACGCGCGGTAATTTATCGCCGAACGCGACGGTGAAATTTAGCAATATTTGCTCGCTAATTGCTGCGATCAGGGAGCTTTGCATGATCGATGAAACGTAATAAAGCGCTTTAGAAGTTTACTGCGCGTCATTTCACTTGCTTATGAATTCGGTTGTCAGCTTGGAAATCTCGTAATTATTTCTTGTACTTTATAGCAAATGATAGCATGTTACGTTTCGTTATTATTTTTATGATTGAAGAGTTGTCGAAGATACAATTATTATTTTACGATTTATCCTGCTTGCGAAATAAGTAGATATTATTTTTCAGGTCAATGGTTTATAATTCAAAACTAGGTTTCATAATTAAAAACTTTAGATTTGGTGATTTAAAGTTTTGGATTTAATGATTTTAAATATTCTGGTTAGGTGATTTAGAATTTAATCTTAATGATTTCTAATTCTAAATTAAACAATTTACATTTTTAGGTTTTATGATTTAAAATTACTTTGATGTGAAAAGCAATTAACTGTTGAATTTTCTTTTTTGTTAAGCGAAAGCAGCGCATTTTCTTCTGCTTTCATAAATCCTTGGAATTTCCATACGAATTCGAGCCATCTCTTCCCTTTATATACACTGTGCCGTTGCAATTACTCTTGGACTCACAATTAATAAGCAGCTTACAACGTCATCCTCCGACTCTTGGAAGCATAATGCTACCTTCATAAACTAAGTAATAATTATTTCAATGTAAACATCTTGTTATCCCACGTTTTTACACTTCCATTCATTTCGAATGAACGATGAAAAATATTGCGAAAATGAAATGGAAACAAAAGCGGAAGAATAAAGCTAAAATCAGTAACGCGTGTTACCCTTTTTTCGACCGACAAAAGTTTACGTTTGTTTTTCACGATGGCGCCACTGTCTTAAATGAACTATATATGGTGATCAAAAACTAAAAAACTTGGAAAGTTTGAAAAGTCAGGGAAATTCATCGGTCCTGGAAAAGTCAGGGAATTTCACTCACGATCAAAGAAAAAGTCATACGAAAACATATATACTAATCTCAGAAAAAACTTCTGATTAATTAATGAATTTTGGTAAACTAAATTTTGTTCATTTTAAATTTGTATTATCGATTAAAAAATCTATCTGTCTATCATTGAAATATATCTATCATTAAAAAACAAGGATGAACAAATGAAATATCAACTTTTTTTTCATTTTTAGAAGTTATAATTCTTCATCCTAATCGACATTACACGGTTGTTTGACGTAAACAACTCAATCATTTTTAGTTTAGTTTAGTTTAGTCATTTATAGTTTTCTCCATGTAGATACAAATTACAGATAAATTACTCAACACTATTATGTATAATTGAAGGCTAACATTTTTGACAAGAAGATAGTTCTTAGCAATTGTTATAAAACGTAAAATGAAATAAAGTTTTGTCGAAAAACTTATTTACAAAGAAAAGTTGATTCTGCACCTGACGTTTTTACTATTCAAACGGTCACTGTGAGAAATTTACATCATAATTTTTTTTTTTTTTAAATTTTGTTATAAAAAGTGGATAACAGAGAATATGCGTTCCCAGATAAAAATTCCAATTTCTGACTCCCCTTTCCCCATTCCCCTGATAGAACACCATATTTATTATACGTATAATATACGTATATTATACGTATAAGGTATAAATATGACCAAAACGCCCAACTAATATACGAATAATATACATAATGTTCTATTGGGGTCTCGACTCGTCAACTATTCGAGTTTTGACTCATTAATAACTCCATAACGCATATGAATTTGGTTCCGAGTCGTATATTTTTATCTGGATAGCCATAACTAAAACTGTCTTGAAAATCATGCACTTGTTCAGAACGTTGCTCAATTGCGTGGCGGCGCTCGTGTCAGTTTTCTATAAAAATGTAATCCAACTTGATTGAAAATTTTTGCACACAATTTTAGGTTTTTAGAAATTAAGATTCAAGTTTTAGGTTTTTTAAAATTAAGTGTCAAGTAATACAGCATAAGTTTTAAATAAAATAGCTTATAATTATTCGTATTTCTTATTAAGCCAGTGTTAAAAATGTAAACTTTGAACTTAATTATCTTACATGCAGATAAAAAATGTTAATGAAAGTTTAGTATTTTTTGTAGAAAATTCCTTCGTGCTGATTTACATTTATTTATTAATATATACATTAATTTCATTCATTCAATGTTTGAGTTTAAGTAATTATTATTTATAGTAAGAACATTCAAATACTAGTGATGTAGGACCTTTACGTTTGTGTCAGTTAGTCTTGTAAATGTAGTAAAAATGGTACCAAAATATTTTAAAATAAAAGTAAATAAAAATAAAATCAATTTCAACATTTAATTATTTAATTTTTCTGTGAAAATTTTGTATGAGAAACTTCCCATAATTGTTAACATGGTTAAACTAATCTAAAAATATTGTTAACAACTATGAATAGGTTACCGAGTATGTATGAATATACATGGGTCTACTACAATTTCAATAACAGTCAACTTCCATAAACCCTGTCGAGTATATCTATATTTATTATGTATATAGATATATTTAACACGATTTTTTGAAGATGAATGTTATGGAAATTGTGGTAAATCCATATATATAAAAGATTCTTTTGCATGTGATTTAAGAAAATTCAATCAAGAACTTTTTCTCATTGTATATCTAATTTTTATAAGACTGGCAATATCATGGTTTTGATACCAATTATAGAATTACAATTTCGTCATCCAGTGTCACATCCTCTTAACGGCCCGTGCTTATCGTCCCCACTCCTACAAAAATGCACCTATTGATATTACCTATTGACCTATTCACAAAAGAAACCAGTGATAACAAATAACTAAATTTATTATAAATTAAATGAATAGTTTATTTACACATACGGTCTATAACATACTG
>JABFOV010001883.1:0-22528 GCA_022817685.1 Aradophagus sp. ZL-2020 | reverse complement strand
TGACTGCTACGCCCGAGAACACACAGATCCCTGACATCACCAAGTTACCCGCGGAATGGCTTGGAAACGGCGTCGGGAATCATGGCAACGTTGTCAATGCTTTGTGGACGTTAAGGAACATGATGATGCGCGACGTTTTAGCTATAAACAAAACTTTGTAGTTTACATTTTCGTTGAACAGTTTTTACTTCTCATTTGTTCATCAGAATTAAAACTTGAATTATTCATTCGTTTAATAATAGTCTCGAAGTTTCGGCATATAAAGACTGAAATATCACAATAAAACGTAATACTTTATCAGTGATCTAAAGAGAAAAAGAGAATAATTCCCTTTGATTCGTCGAATACGATTTTTTTATCATAGTTTCCTTTTTTTCTTTTTTTTTTTTTTTTTTTTTTTTTTTAATAATCCAACAAAAGTTAATTGGCTGACAAGCGATGCGAATTGTCAAAGTATGTGTACATTGAAATCTTGAAGCACGTGTAAATTATGTAGATTCGCGAATCTCTTTCTGCAACGCAAGAAAGACGGACATTTAATATAAATAATGTATTTGAATGCGAAACAATGTATCATTTTTCGACCTCTGTTGACAACTAGCCACTGTTTGTCTGTGAGCCATGAAATTTATGTATCATAATTAAGCATTAAATTTCCTTTAATTGTTTCACGATGCGTTTTTAGTTGCTTATCATAGATTCACTGTATCTCAAATCATTTAATATTTAGTTTAATATTTAAAGTTAAGCACTGTGCTAGTTGTCAAAGAAAATTTACATCAAGTTTTTTGTGTTATTACCTTTGTATAATTGAAAAAATTGTCAATGAAAATTGAATTGTTTTTTATTAGAGTTTGTTTGTATTATTGCTACCTTAATTTTGCTGCTTCATTGTTTAAATATTAATTGTAAATAAAATGTGCAATTTTTAAAGCATCTTTTCGTCTTACATTTTATGCACGAAAATGTTAATTTGTAATTTTCGTCTTCGTTTGATTGTGTATTAAATAAATTTTGTACAACAAATAAACGTGAACAATTTATCATTAATTTATAATTATAGTATACCTTATATTTAAAAAAAAAAGTCTAATAGATTATCATCATTTTAGATCTTTTGTTTTTATATAGAATATTCACAATTCAAGATTTTTAAATTTATTTAAAATTCAATTTACGTATTTATTTTGTTTACTTTCATTACTTTTGTCTAAAGTAAAAATATAAATGAGCCATTTGTTATTGTTAAGACGTAATAATTATTGAAAAGTATTTGAAACGCATTTTTGTTACCCATTAAGGAGTCAACAAAGTGTGCAGATGCTACAGAATTCATAACAGTAAGTGACTAAAGAGGGCACTGTGTATTCTGTTTACTTTTTGATATTCAATTTTTTTCGAAGCAACGTAAAAAGAAACATATAGCGCTTAAGAATATTGAAAAGCACTACTACTGAGAGTAAGTAATTTATTATTATTATATTGTTACTATCATTATTAACTTTCAATTGTCTAATATTTATAATACATATAATGTAAATAACATATATAATAATAATAATAATACCTGTGACAAAAACAATAAAATATACATGACCTTACTTGAGATTTTTATCAATACAAAAGTGATTAATAAAGTGATTTTTTATTATTTTTTAATGTTTATGATGATATGTTTCAATCTGCTGTAAAGTAATTTGTGTTATTTTACATTTCTTTTAGAAATGTCTCCAAGAAGAGTGTGCTGGACATGTGGTGGGACAAACCATAATTTTTCAAAATGCAAGCAGAGAGATGGTGAATTTTATGCATTTAATAAATATTCAAGGTACACAAAAAGTGGAGGAGACTCAAAAGCTACTTGTTGGACCTGCGGTTTACCGAATCATGATTTTCGTCGTTGTCGGCACCAAGCAGAAGTTAAAAGAGCTGAAAACAAAAGTTCCCAAATTAACGTTAATAAAAAAAAAAGTGAAGGGCGAAATGAAAACAAAAAATCATCTAATAGTGGTCAAAATAAGGTGAAAATTAGCATAAATATTATAATGTTGAAGTATAATATTGTATTGTATAAAACACATTATTTATTTTATTAATAATAAATAATATTTCTATTTTATTTTCAACAGAAAGTTGTAGTGAGAAAGGAATTTAATGATCAAAGAACAGTATGTACACAATTTTCAATTTAAGATGTAAAACATTATGATGTTCCTTTATTTTATATACATATATATTAAATACAACTGAAAGTCTCTGATTCCGAGTAAAGTAAATTTATTATAATGAATTATTATTGATAATTATGATTGACTTTCTTTCTGTGCTTAGTCTGTATGTAAAAGTTAATTCAGTGCATTGTTTTACTTTTTAATTATTTTATTTCTTTAATAAAAATATTGAATTTCAAAGTTATTATTTCAAATTTAGTAACTTATTTCAATAACAATTTTTGCTAAAATTTCAGCTATTGTTATTAGAAAAATTAAAATGTGAAAACTGCATTTTTGTTAGATACTATACTTTTACTTTTTGATAGATTTTCGTCATTAAAGTTATAATTTCAAACATTATTAAAAGTTACATTTTTAGAGGCCACACATAATTAAATATTGGAATTGTTTTATTAATAGGTGAATGTTCATATCAGCGTAAACAATATAAAACAAGAGAGAAGCTATTCCTATACAAATGGTGGATTGACTCAGATGAAACGGAAAAAACATGGCAACAAAGATGTTGTTCGTACCTACAATTATAGTTACAATTATTACTATAATTATAGTTCAACTCATCTACATTTTTATTCAACTTCAGAAAGTTAAATTTTACTTCAATATCTTATTATTTTATAAAAATGTTCATTTTAATGAACAAATAACATGATTTTAAACGTTTAAATTATAATTTAAATGATCTATTACAACTGTATTCTTAGTTTTGTCAACAAAGATTATATGAAAATGTTTAATACTTGTGTCAGAAATTAATCAGGGCATGCTAGTTGTAGGCTTATTGTACAATTCAAGTGGCATTATCTGTATTTACATTTTTTTTCTATTTAAAATATAAAGCTGTTAATTTATAAATCATTATTGTGAACAAGTTTGAATATCTTATGCGAATAAAAATGCATACTTTAGTGCATCAGCAGATTCTGCTACAATACAATGGACCTACATCATTACTAAAGTATCGTGAATGATGTTTTTGACTTTTTCTTTTCATGAGTTTAAATTGACACATTTTTTTTAAATTTTTTATTTTAGTGTACCCTACTGTGAGAAAATCAGCAAGCAAATCACCAACAAAATTTTGTTTTCCGAAGAGTTACATGATTAATTTTTGTTGTTCATTGAAAATGAGTTAGTATTAGTAAAATCTACTATTCCTAAATGTTAATTATTCGAACAAAAGTGTAATAGCTTAAAAAATTAGTTATAAAAATGGAAGTAAAGTTACTATAATAATTACAAAATGAATGGCTTTGTTTTTTGTTGTAAAAATCTGTGGAATAAAGAAGAAAATGAATAATTGCTATAGATTGCGATTTTAAATTTCTGTTTTCATGTTACAAGTTTATTTCTAAATGCATTTATTTATTTTTTTAATTGAGAATTTAGTGAAAAATATCTTACATATAAATGAGTGTGTACCGACGCCCCAGATGAAGATAAGCCTATCTCAAAATTTTACATGCATTTTTAAATAGGAAATGTTCAGATACTCTAGTCTTTGTCTGAGGCATCAATATAGTGTATACCAATTACATATATTACTTCACAAAAACACCAAAATAACATTCAGATTAGTTTTCAAATGACCTTCGTATATACATGTAAATAGAACGATAAGGCATTCCTCATCTTTTATCTATTGAAAGGGCTATTTTGAAAGCAACCGCAAAGCACTATTGCATGTAAGTTTTGATACTTTTTCTTTTTGTTAAAAGTAAGATTGAATTATTTATCAAGTTGTAATTACTAACGTTAAAAGATTAGAAGTATGAAGCTATCACAGCTTATCAAGTCAAATATTTGTATTAAATTAACTGTCTTTTTATATTGCATAATAATACAAAGTAACTGAATCTTATTTTATTTTTAGGCAAAAATGAAGTACGCCGATTGTAGGTCTTATGATAGATTCTTAAAGCACAAGAAACTTCAAAAGAATAGAGCACAAACAATTTGTTGGGTTTGTGGTTTGCCAGATCATGATTTTAGTTGGTGTCATGAAAAAGTTAGAAAACAAACGCAAGGATCCAAACGTGAAAGCAGAGTTCTCAAAGAGTATGAAATTAAAAAAGAAAAGGGAGAGGAACGAAAAGTTAAAGGAGAAACTTTTGGTTTCATGCCGAAGCAATCTGATGCTCAAAATGAGAAAATTAAGGTAAATATTGGAAAACAATAATTTTATTAATACACTGAACAAAATATCATATATTGAAACGATGAAAACTTTCATAGAATTGTACTATGAAGATCGCATCAAACGATTCCATGAGTCAACATTTCATTTTATGGTACTCATGGAAGCACATGATGAGACCTTTATAGTTTCATTCTATGTATGTTTTCATCGTTTCAACCCATGATATTTTTCTCAGTGTAATAAATTGAATATATCAAAGTTTATATTAAATGAAACGGAAATGACTGATCAATGGGTAAAAAAGAATAATAAATTTATAGAATATATAAATAAATACATAAAATATATTTGTGGATTAATAAAAATACTATGATTTTATTGAAACTAAACAGGATTTTAGTATGTATTCAAAAGAAGATAGAAAAAAATTAACAACTTCTAAAAATGAAAATAAAGCATTCAACGTCAACGAAAATCTGAAGAAAATTGTATTACAAGATGAAACCAAGGAAGTAGATAATCAAAATGAAGAAAAAGTTGTCCTCACTCATAAAAATAGGGTAAGAAATTATAATAATAATTTTTGATAACGAATCTCTAGTTAAAAAAAATCATTAATTCGAATTTCTAATCTTGCCTATGCAAAATAGCAATTACAACTTATTCAACATAAGCGAAATTCTATTATAGATTGATATTGAATGGGTATACTGCCCATTGACCAAACCGACGCCTCAGATGAAGACTAGGCTATCTTAAATTTTGGTCGAAGACTATGCCATTTCAAAATTTTACATGTATTTTTAAATAGGAAATTTTTAAATGGCATAGTCTTCAACCAAAATTTTAGATAGCCTAGTCTTCGTCTCTGGCATCGAAATGTACTAATGTACATTTCGATGCGGTATATTTATTTATTTTCTATTTTTTACCATTATTCTTTTAATAAGCAGTTTGACAACTAAATCCTATTATCCTATTATGTTATCCATTTATTTCTAATTTTTTTCAATTGGTATATAACTTGAACAAAAACTAAGAATTATTCTTTTGGAATCTGTCTTTAATAAGTATTTAATGAGTTTGAATAAGTTTTAATGAGATCGTTTAGGGATATAAAATGATTATATTAATCGATATTGATATATACTGAGAAATAGTAATGTTACACGTTTCTACTTACAGTGTATGAAGAATAATCAATTCATTATCATGGAAGGAATATGTCAATGTTGTGGTTTAAAAAAAGAAGAGTTTCCTTTATGTTGGGATGAAGATGAAAAAAGAAAAGCAAGTTTTAGACCGGAATATAAAGCCCAACAAGTTGAAGAAAAGAAAGCGGAGTATGAAAGAAAAAAGCAAGCTGCCAAGGATCATAAACGAGAGGTGAAAATTAGAATACAATATTTTTGTATCAAATTTTGATAAAAAAATATTGTTACATATTGTTACATTTTTTTAAAATGACTTCTGGACTAATTGTTTTAAGCTGATTGCATGATTTTGTTATTTTTATTTAATTATTTATTCATTGTATTTACTTTTTATTTATTATTTTTATCAAAAGTAGATTTTAATGTTTACACATCCAAATAATTAATTGCCAATTTATATATTAATAGAGATCTTTTTCGCTTTTCGAATAGATTTATACATACATAACATAATATATACATAATATAATAGAATATAATATAATAGAAACAATTTTCTTCCACAGAAAATGATAGAGAAACAAATTAAACATGGTGTGTATATTTTTTTTTTTTTTTGATTTCCCATGTGATTTATTACTTTTGGTACAATTAATAAATTTAATATTTTCAGAAGAAAAAAAGGAAACGTTAAATAATGGCAGACGTACTTTTAGTTATACTTACTTTTCAAAGGGTACTAAATGTAATTCTTCATATACATGTGGCTGAATTTAGAGAGGCCATATTTTTTATTTTCATCTTATTTCAATACTATTAACTATTAATCAGTATAGTGTTATAAATTACATCTGATTTTTATTGCAGAAATATTTCAAACATAAATATGTTTCAAGTTTTGTTTTCTCAGTATTTCATAAATGCAAAAATTATTTTTTATTGATAATTATACTTTTACTATCATTAAAACATTATGCTTTATTTCTTTACTTTTGCAATGAGTTTAAACTTTTTTTTAATTATGATTTCAAAGCATTGTGTTGTGAGAGAAAAAGAAAATTCGTTCTTAATAACTACGCTATTAATAAAAATTATTCTTTAAAAGCAATTGAATTAAAATGTAATTTTCATTCAAGAATTTCTCATGGAAACAAAACTCAAAAATGTTTAAAATTAATAAAAACAACTTTGTATACAAATTAATTGTAATAATAATTATAAAAATGTATTTTTTTGTATACGATCATAAAATCTTATCTTAGTATTAAGGAAAAAGAAATTGTTATGGATCGTCACTAATAAATTACCATAATAAGAAGGTATAAACTTTGTTGTTGAAGGTATAACTTGTTTGTTGAAGGTATAACTTTGTTGTATAAACATTTAACTAAATTTGTCAATAATAATTTTTTCGTTATAACAAGAAAGCCTCATTGTTATCAAAGTGTATCTATTCTATAATTAAAAGTGATTGATAGTGATGAAAATTGTTATGTAAACGTAGTTAAGATGACATTGATAGTTAAATTAGCTCCGCATTACAGGAGACGGGAAAGAATTGATTACGCATTACCATTGGTAGTAGGTCATTAAAATAAGGATAAGGGACGAAATGTAAGAGTTTTTTTAGACTCAACGTCCCATATTTCTTTTGACTTTTTGTCACAATCAATCGTTTCAGTAATCTGTTATTGCTATTGATCAGACTGTAAACCGCATTAAAATGCCACCGGAAACTGCATATCCTCTTGAGACGACGGCTATCATGTCATTTTTAAATTCGCGCGATTTATCCCGCGGCATGGTAAATATATCGTAGCCTCGACCGGTTTACCGACCGCTGCTTGGTAACCACTTCTGGATTATCGACGAGCAAATACTTTTAGTATTAGTTTAACTACCTTTGCCTTCTATTTGTATTTTGCTACGTTCTTGTTTGCATCTGCCAATTTTTATATGTAATTCTCCTATCTATGATTTTTTTTTTTTTTTTTTTTTCAATAACCGTTTGCTTGGATAATCGATATAAGACCTAACTTGGATTATATTTGTCTTTTTTTTTTCATTTTATATTTTTATGGTAAACTATCAATGCTAAGAGCATTTGGATGAACACATTGTGTCAGTGATTGTGCAGATGGACACATTGTATCAGTGATTGAAAACAGCTTTTCTTTCCCAAACTGGCAATGAAGAATCATTAATCTAAAAGAGAAAATGATTCTGAAATTTTGAATTGTTTTCCCGGAGTAAAGACATTTCAGTATCATTTTCACTTTCAATTTGTGGAATTATTTCTTGTTAATTTAAAAATGAGTATTCTTCATTGCCATTTCAGAGTTAGGTTTTTTGTAATCAATTGGGAATAAAGCTTCTTCATCGCCAATTTGAGAATAAAAATCTTCTTCTCAAAAGCAAATTAAGTTGTAAATGTAATCTTTCTACGTCACTTTTTTAGTTGATAAATTAATGTAGTATTTAGTTATTGTAAATGATTGATTACTTTTTATAAATATGTACCAGACGACCATTCCATTAAGGTGTACGAGTTTGAAAAGATATAATGGCGGTATCAGATGACAACAGCGTTGCGATGTATATATTTATACTTTCATTTTAGTACCTTTTTAGTTTATATGTAATACGTATCATAACGATATCTTCATGTAATGATATTTCAACACCAATATTGCGCTTTTCAAGTATTTAAATCACTGAGTACATTATAAACTGTGTAACTACATTTAAATAATGGGAAATTAATATCGGATGTTTTTTAAATGAACAGAAATACTAAATAGATTTTTTATATTGATGACAAACTACTGAACGATTCTAAATATAATGGGATTATTATTTTTTGCGTAAGGTTACAAATTGTTTTCTATTTATAGTGAAAGGATTCACGGTACAGATTGAAATAAAAATGTGTAATGAGCTAATTAAACACCTGCTCGCATTGGAATGGTGAATCTGTGTACGCGAAAGCGAATTAGGGAAGTTGATTAAATATTTATATTTGAAGCATTTAGTCGGTGGTTTACACGTTTGCCATAAAGTTAGGTACGATTTCACCCCTTTTAATTGCCGCCGGTGGAAAAATGAAATAGGCGTGATGCATCATACGGAGTGAAGCTTTTCCAAGCGTATTTCCTGCGACAAGTTTTTTGTTTTTTAATAAGCAAGCGCAGAAAAGTTAGCCATGGTTGCATAATTTTATTTCTTTTTCAAGGCTACGCGCATTCAGGGGGACAGCACTGCGCAGCTGATAAACCAAAGGATAAATTATTTCGTATCCCATGGCGCTTTTGCGAGATCGTTAATTACATTTTCCTATGCGCTAGTGCGTTTTCAACAAGCGAAATATTCGCGGGGAAGTAGATAAAATGGTACGTTAATTTTGTAACTGGTTTAATTTCAATTTCCAGACGGAGATTTCAAACGTAATGATGTGGAGATTGGTTGTAAAGATGAAAGTTTTTATGATGTTGTCATTTATCACAAGTGCAGTTGAAAAATTTAAGTTATAATAATATAATAAGATTTAATTTAATATTTTATTTATTTGAATTGATTTCTTCTCGTGAAATTGTATAAAAATCTGGTAATTAAATTTTAAATAATTCCTTGAATGTTGTTTTTCTTGAAAAGAAGTAGAATATCGATTTATTATATTCTTATTTTGTAGACGTGTTTATGTTTTTGTTTATTATTTTGCGAATTACATACACACAAAATTAACTGGAAAATTGAAAAAAAAAAAAAAGTTAATTTGTTATAACAAATTAACGTTTAACTAACTATAGTATAAAACAGTTTTTGAATGAAATTAATTTTTACAAAGGTCAAATATGTTTTAAGTAAACTTTTTTTAAAAATTATAAAACGTTTTGTAAATGTATTGAAAATTGATTTTTTATTTGAAAAAAATAATTTATCAGGAAACTATTTTAATTCCATTTATTTTGTTTTACTCTATTGATGAAGTAATTTTCTAACATTTAAAATGTTAAAAATAAAAAAAGTAATAATAATAATAATAATAATAATAATAGTAATGATCGATAATAAATCAAATAATGAAATTTTTAATATGTCCACCGTTTTAAAAAATTGTACTTGAAATAAAAGTAAAACTCATGTAAGTACGCAAGTTAAAATCAATACAAAATTTTACAAAATAAAATTCCATTGAACCGAATTAACAATTATTTATTAATTTCCATAAGTTTACATTTTCAATTATTGAATCAGAAACATAATTTAGAATTCTAAAAAGTCATTCAAATATCGCGTATAAACAATTTCAACAATTATATTACAATAATAAATTCGTAAATATCAAATAATAAACTTTATTTGTTTTCTTAATTCCATACAAACATGCTTTATTTACATCATTCTATCTTTTACATTAATGCATTTCTAAGAAAGCATCAAATTCGATTTGCAAACAATAGAAAACATTATTTCCCGCTAACTCGCATTAAAGGATCAATCACAACAGGCTCGCTTCCCCCGCCCTATCGCGATTCCCGTTCGAAGCGCGGGTCAACTCCTGTTATTGTGAATGACCCCTAAAAGTTGCGTGCAAGTCGCGCGGGCAAACTCTCTCCGAAGCGGTGGCGCAGGTGAGAGTGACGACGGGTTAGGACCCGCTCGGAGCGGCCGGTTGCTGCCTCGATCGGGGGGGGCGGCGGTGAGGGGGGGGGGGCCAGCGAAAAAAAGGCGTAGGTGCGCGCGCAGCGGCTTTGTCTGGGCCGCGGTGGAGGGGCGCTTGGCGGACCACGCGGTACGCGGGGCTGCTAGGGGTCCAGGAGCGGAGGAGCATGGCGGATCAAGCGCCGAGCACGGCAACTGCATCCTTTCAGTCGGCCGCTGAACCCGCGCGTCATCGCAACGCGCCGCCAGCGCCGTTCCTCGACCGCCTCGAGTTTGAGTCGCGCGCGCGCGCGCACCCCCGTCCAGTTTTCCGCGCGCTTTTTCCGACCGCGCTTTTTTTTTCCTCTCGCTGTCTTTGTCATACGAGTTCGACGTCCAGTGCAAGTGCTCCGCGACGTGTGCTTACGTAACTTAACGCGTGGCGGCTTTTCACCGAAATTTCAAGTAACGCGAGTTGCAAGTTCGCCGACTTAGTGAACGGTCCGGTCTTCTTTCCGTATGAACCCGGCAAAGGGTTACGTGTTGAGAAATAAGGAGAAAAGAAGAGAGGACGTTGCGAGTGCAAGAGAGGACCCGACACCAATGGCTTTCTGAAGGGGTGTCACCGAGTTTTTCACCGAATCAAATCACTGCCACACAAGTTTCAGACGATTCGCCGGGGACGCGAGAGAACGGTGGAATACAATCGCTTTGAGGATATTGCCAGGATTCTTCGTGGAATGGTGAGTGTCTTACTGTTGATTGTTTTCTTTGAAGGTCATTGCTTTGTTTTATTTGCTTTGCGATTTTTTTTTTTTTTTTTTTTTGTATTTAAATAGAATGAGAACATTTGCCTCTAAAAAATGTATTTATTGAAAGTTAGTTTTTTTACCTGATTCTAACGGAATGTTGAATGGATTTTTAAATACGAGGAAAAAAAAATTGCACTGTTTTAACCAAACAAACGAATTTCAGTTTTTAATATGGGAAAAAAAGTTAGAGAGAGAAGGAAGTTGTTGCAGTGTTATCTTTAAATGTTTGACGTTTTATTTTCAATTGTTGTGAATTCTTAGAAACAAACATTACACTTTTTTTGTACATCTAAATATTGTTTTATAAATTACTAAGTTTTTATTGTAATAGTTATTGATGAAGATTTTGATGAAATACATGCACTAAATCAACCTTGAAACGGTAATATAATAATAATAACAACAATAACTTTATTTCTAATACATATCATCAAGGTCAAATAGAAACGTTTTTATTTAAAAGTTTTTCAACTGAATCCAGTATGAAAATAAACTTTTTCATTTCACTATCTTTGCAATATTTACGTTGAATTTATTGTTTATTTATTTCGATATACATTTTTTTAATTATTAATTCTTTTATGCTATTCATTTTTTATGTATTTTCGTATTCGCGATCAAGGTAATTAATTTTTGTAATCAAAATCTCTTGTATTTATCGAATACTCGTTTTCCATTTGAATAAAATAACATGTTCAATAAAAAAAAAAAAGGGAAGATTGGCAAAAGCAAATGTCGATATTTTAATGAATTATGAAATATTTGGAAATGTGCTGAGATTTTAAAATTCAATTAAAACTTTTCGCACAAATGTATTTTAATTGAAAAAAAAGAAAAAAAAAATTACGCACGGGTATGAATATCGATGTTTACCATTTACTATTTTTTTAATAAACAATTTTGATTTATAATGTTCATTTTACTAATAACATTTTTGAATTTGTATTGAATTTGAAAATTTGTTTATTTATTTAATTCAAATAATAGTTATTTACTTCACTTTGTTAAAATTGAAGTATTACAATACCGGCAAGAAGTTTGTGTTTTCCTATTAACAAGTCAAACATGACAAACATTTTGTTTACATCAAACATAAACAAACAGTGCTCTTTGTCGTATTCATTATGTTTTGAACTTAGAAAGTTAGATTTATATGATCTTGTTTTTATAATTTTCACTCTTGATTTTAGAAAGAGATACAATCATCTCTTTCCTTTGAATTGAATATATTTTGTGCTGCTTAATAAACAAAATGAAAATAAAAATACGTTAAAATCTTTTTCCGAATATCCGAATCTTTTTAACGTTCATCCGGAACTCCTTGGCCATGTCAGTTGACATTTTTTTTTTCACACAAAAGTTATATTTACGTTACGTATCAATGCATTCGCGTACATTGTTGTAGTTTTCACGCGCGAACGTACAATTTACTTTCTCGCAAACAAAATTAAAAATATTTCGTAACTCGTTCTCGTGAAATCACGGGCTTTTTATTCTGTCATTTTTTTCTTCCTTCTGCCGTATCTCATCTCGTAAATTTGTATATTTGTGTACGTGTGCGCGAATCGAAATCCCCCCCTCCCCCCCCCCCTTCTCTTCATTGCACGTCTCGCGTATTATTGGCTTTATAAATGTATTATAAACATTGTACAGTTATAATATCGATGCGTGCAATAATGCGAAAAAATCGGGAAAATGGTCGGCGTTGCCCCGTTGCGGGCACGTTACTTTCCGTAGCGAATTTATTCGCTTAAATTATCATACGTGTCTTGTCAAGTATGAACAATAATCTGTAGATATTATTATTTTAAATAATATGTTTTATTTGCACTTACTGGATCGTTAATTTTGTTGTTTCTCTGATTTTGTACGTTATATATTTTTTTCGTTGTTTATTTTATGTTATATTTATTCATAATTATTTATAATATATTTATTTATAATAAATAAAAGTATCAAATTGTTAATTCTATCTCAACTTATTTTTAAATCAATAATCAAAATAAAGTTTTTCCAGTTTATAATTTGAAAAAGAATTTATGAACAAATGTGTTAATGAATAAGGTAAATTAATATTTATATCGAAACACTAGATTTATGATTTTGAAAATTAAATTTTCTGCAGAAAACTTGTCGTATGGTTTTTCAACTCATTCGAACTTGCTTATAATTTCTTTTTAATTCTCTTCAAATTAGATTTTATTATTGATAAAAAATGAAATTCGTTGCATGTATCATATCAATTATATCATTTAAAACATGTCAGGAAGAGATAGCAGATGCTCGGATGATTTCGTAAAAGTGATTCAATACTTTTTTCCGCGTCCAGCGCTGCTTTCGTTTTTTTTTTTTTTTTTTTTTTTCTCGCTCGTTTTCATATTTGGCGCCACGTTGCGCGACTGCGGAGAGTTACGTTATTAATTACGAAAATGGCCGTTGTGTGGTTACGTAATCATCACCGCGCAATGGTGTTAATATTTATTTGTTTATCAATCTATTTGCGTCGATTAACGTGGTGCTTGGAATACAACGAGCATTGCTAAGAAGTCGAAGGGAAAAGTTGTATTCCCAATTATACTCATAATAAAATAACGTTTTTGGAATTTAACCTACAAAAAAATGTACACACGTTTAATTTTACAGTATTGTTATTGAAAATTACAAAAATATTAAAAGCTGAAACGATGATCTGTAAAAAGTAATGTATATGTGATATAATTATGCGTTATGTATATAATTATTCTGACTTTATAATACAATCTATTTTTATGATTGATATAAAAAATAATCCTTTTTTCCTTTAAGAGGTTATGTCATATCACAGGCCATTTTATTCGCATTTCATTACGCGAATAACATTGTTTTTTCTCTCCACAAATGTAGACAATTTTTGTCGGTGAAACTTTCGCCGCGCATAGGCGTTTACGCGCAATATTTCGCTGGTTGCAACGTTCGCACATTGTTTTACGACGCGCTTTTCGAGTGTTTTACGAGCCACCTTTTACGATACATTACCGCACGTCAATGGGCCTCCCGGCCGAAAACGGGGCCAAAAACGAGTCCGCTTTGCCATTCATTCATCCCCGAAGTTTACAGATCCAACCTACCCCTCCTACCCCTCGACTAATTATTTCCTCTTTATTGTCGCGAATTGGCCGAACGAGTCAAACGAGTGCTATTTTCTGTGCGGGCCGTATTTCAAGCACGAACGTAAGCTGCGACGATGATTCAATTTGCCGGAACAATGCGGCAAAAGCGGCTTTCAATTCCTGATTTAAAACCACGCATTGTACACAAGTTGCAAAAATAGCTTCTAAAGTTAGTTTGTTAGTAAATGTGGTTTAAAAGTTGGCATTTTAAAATCAATCTTTTTCGCTTACCCCAAGATGAAAAAGTAATTATGAATAAATTGTGTATGCTTATATACAATATGATATGTTCGTGCATACACAATTCATTAATATAAACTTTATTTATATAGCTACATACTATAAATACTCGAATTTGTACATGTGAAAATACGAATTTGAAATCAACAGCAGGTATTAATGTACTTATAATATTACGTCAAATAATAACCATTAAAATCATCATAAATATAAAATTCATTAATATTAAACTTCATATGTATATATCTATATACTATAAATACTAATATTTGTACATATACGTGCAAAATATGAATTTTACATCAACAGGTGATAATGTACTGATAACATTACGTCAAAAAATAACCATCAAATTCACCATCAGATTCCTATCCTCAAAATTTGTGTTTATAAATTGAAAATATACCGACAAACAAAACTAGACAAAATAATAAAAGTTAGTTAAAGTAGTCAATAAACATCGATATTGATATATTTCTGTTAAAATCAAGACATTTTACAACAAAAACAAAACATTTTTTTTTTAATAAAATTTGTCTTACTTTGAACCCGTACGAAACTTCTTGTACATGTTGGATCAACATCATCAGACATGTTAGATTAAACATTGTCCCCTTAAAAACAACTTCAATACTGATGTAGATTGAAGAAAAAAAAAAAAATTTCGTTTTTCGACTTATCATGATTCATTTGAATTCAACATATATTTAATCAATTCAAACATAAATTATGTTGGAATAACATACCTTTTTTTTTCTCCTGATACAAAACAAAAGTAATTGTAGCTTTTCGTCGAACTTTTCTTACAAAACGATTTGAGTTTTTCTGATTTATAAGCTATAACATTGGATGCAATTTGACGATACTTTTTCTTTTTTTTCTTTTTTTTTTTTTTTTTCGCTTTTATCGTCCACGAGCCACTCGACTACCGGCCCGATGCGATCGATTTTAATCGTCTTTAGGTCTAATGGTCGAGAGAAATAATGAAACATGAAATATGTCCTGCTTTGGACTGATCAATCTCGAGGATCGCGTGACTTAATGCTCATAACAACGCGGCCGTGCTTTCGGCTCGGCGGAACCTCCTTATCGCGACGAAACTTTATTAATATATACGTTGCTTTTCGCGTGTGACAGCCCTTGAAATCGATAAAAATTGTTTCGCCCGACAATTTGTCCGATTTGACTTTTTCGTTCCCTTGCTTTTGGACGGGCCTTGGCAAACGGAACGAAAACAGGAAGCGAGGGACATTTTAATTAACGATTCATTGAAGCTTTCAATTATATTGAGAGAAAAAGGACGATGTAAAAAGAGAATTACACATGTTAAATAGCTTTAAATTAAATGAGCTTCAAGTTTGCCACGTGGCGAATCGCCACACATATTGGACTTGGAAAATTTTCCAAGTTGAAAAATTCAAATCGACAATTTTTTGTCTTTATTTATGTTTTTCAATATGTTGATTGTTGTATTTGTCGATTTAGTCGATTTCCATTTTTGAACGTAGAAAATTGTCCAAGTCAAAAACGTGTGGCAATGTAAATTAAATGATTTAATCAATTATTATATAGTGGAAATTTGTGACGATTTTTTGTTTTCCAACGAATGATTAATTTTTGGTTAATTTTTTATCGATAAATGTAAAATTTAAGATTGAAATATTAACAATTTGGTTTTAAAAAAGTTGTATACATGTGGATGCAGCATGTCATAACATTTCGAGTTAAGTGTTTGATCTAATGTCACCACACGAGCCAGATGTTGATCGAAGGTGAAAATGATAGTAAAAATGACAAGATATTTTGTTTTTTTGCACGTTCGGATAAACGTCGTTTAAATAAAGGATATTAAATGAATAAGATTAGCCCGTTCCCCGCACGGCCCTGAACCACTTTGCGCTCGTACTTTCCGTCGCGGCGGATCGGTTTCTAACCCCGCGCGGCAACAAAGTTACGCTCGTTTTATGCGCGCTTGGCCTAAGCCGATCGCTGACCTTGCGCCGGCGCCGATTTTTATAATCGCCGGGGAAAGTCGCGCTAATCCAACTCGCCTCCGGGTAAATGCTCACTTACTTTTTTTTTTTTTTTTTTTTATTTCAATTCGCGACAGCGAAATTGCCGGCGATTGAGGAACAAGTGGATTGATTACGCGAAGCAGGGCAATTTTGGTGCTTTTCATTTCCTCCCGGCGATCGGTAGAAAACGCGTGGAAAAATCGGCGGCTTTTCTGACAATTATTTTCCGGCTCGAAGGAATGATGGCTGAATTTAAAAATTTAAATTTGCTAAAGTGTATGAATATTGATTGTTGATGATTTTGACTTTTGTAAGCACATAAATGAAAGAAACAAGTATATTCTTGACTTTTTGTTCATAAAAATGAAAAATTCAGAACAAGAAAGTAAAATGTAGCACATATATCATAATATCATTGATTTTATAAATTAAAAAAAAAAAAAAAAAAAAAATTTACACTTCTTCGTGCAACTTATTAGACTCGACGTTCGAAGAGCGATTCAAAAAGACATTTTCCTCGTAAAATAAAAAAGTGGCACCCACGTTTTCTAGTGTCGAGGGACTTGACAGATCTTTAAAATTCCGGCCAAAAAGCACGTCGTCGATAAGATCTCACTCGCGCTGATGAACAAACAAACCGAACGGTCTTGAGTCGGAAAATGCAAGATACTATTCTTTTTCTCTCTGTTTCTTGCGTGAAATGCATAAAAAAAATGGGAGAAGACAAAGGTGACGACGGAAAACAGAAGTATTGTTCGAACATTTAAGCCGGCCTAGGCTTTTCAAATGCGTTGCTCGCGGGCCATTTAAAGTCCCGCGCGACGTCGTCTAAAAGCTGTACATACGTTTTGTATATCAATTTAACAATTTGCGCGATGATACAGAAATTAAAAAAATACAGATATAAAAAGATACAGAAATTAAAAAAATTTAACAAAAGTAAAAAAAAAAAAATGAACGGAATATATATTTGTTTCAAATTTAAATACATTTTAAAAAAATAATTTTATTTCAAAAAAAAGTCATTTTAATACAAAAACAAAAAGTTCAGATTAAATGCTTGATCATGAGAAATAAACAAAGACAAACTGAACGAAACTTTTTTTGAGAAAGAATATGAGCAATTTAAAAATCAAGTTTACATTTGTTGACAAAATCCGTGTACCTATACTTCTAAAAGCTCTTGTACTTTTAAAGATAGAAGACAATTGCATTTGTATTTTTTAAAATAGAAAAAGGCGTAAAAATGGATGTTTTTGAAGTTTATAACGTTTATTAGCAAACGAAAATAAAATTTAATATACTTTTCTTTATACAAATAACAGTATTTTTTGATTGAACATTTTTACAAGAAGAATTTAGAATATTTTGATGTTTGGAAATATAATTTTTTCATTTTTTATTACAATTTATGTTACTAAAACACATTTAGTTGATTTTTGTTTATTAATTATGGTTGTTACGCACCTGGAAAATTTGGAAACGTCGGGGAATTTGAATTAAACTTTTCTTTTTAACTTTTTCTGTTGATATAATTTTGTTTAAAGAAAAATTTCGTTTCATCATTTATTTATCACTCATCACAGAAGTGACTAATCTTATTATAGTAAGTTTGAAAACTATATTCACTCGCAATTAATTTTTTTAGCATCTTTTAATTTAATAACAGAATTTCCAGTTTATGAGATTTAATATTTCTATAGTTAACTTACATTTGTTTTCAGCATTAATAATATTGTCCCTAAAACATTATTTTTTAAACTAAACTGAAATTATTTGTGATTTGTGAATTTTGTTGGAGAAACAATTTTTATATACTGGAAAACCTGGAAAAGCCAGGGAATTGCAGAATTTCAGAAGCGTAGCAACCCGGCATTAATAAACGTTGGAAATTTGAATTCCATTAAAAAAGATGGCAATCGTAATCACTATCGTAAAGGGTGAAAGCCATGAAAGAAAAAAGTTGGAAAAAAAGAATGTATTTTTCTTAACTGCTTCTCTTCATTCTCTTCTGTTTGTTCGGTAGCGCACAAAAAATGAGAATTACGAGGCACGGCGACGCGTGGGTTCGCGCACCGAAATTAGAAACGCCGAGGTACGGGCCGAGCATGGCCCTCGACGGATCGTGCCTCTAACCGGGCTCTCGTTACTCATCCAACGAACCCGAATTTCGGACTTTCACGCCTCCGATGGAAAAAAAGGGCCGAAAAATCCGGACCATTCGTTGATGCTAAAATAGTGGTTAAGGTAATTTATCGTCGACCGGGCGAACCAACTGCGAAATTCATTACGACCACTTCGAAAATCAATCGGCATTTTCTTTCAGCTTGCGGTCCCCTTTCAGAACATTTTGCCAGAATTTTAGCACGATGATTTCGAATGGAGTTTGACTTTTCTTCTCACGTTTCTATTTTTAATTTAATTTCAACTTGAATTGTGAATTCCAACAACAAAATAAAAGTCTAAAGTGTAAAACTTAATTTGATTTTTTTTTTAAAAAGCATTGTTCTTGATATTTTTCTCATAACAATTTTCCAAGTCTGAAATTTGCATGCGTAGGAAGTTTGCAACAAATTACAATTTCCATAAATTTTTGATCGAAAAAAATATACTTTTAACGAAGATAGTAAGCGAAAAAATTAAATATGTCATTTTATATTACGCTGATATGAATTTAAGTTTTGATTTTGATTGTAGATCGACGAAATGATATTATGTGCAAGAAGTTTGCAACGTTTACTTGCAACGAATTTTTAATAAAATATCGTTTCGTCCATCGACAATCAAAATCAGAAGTTGAATTTATATCCAATGTAATATAAAATGACGTAATTAATTTTTTCGTTTACTTTCTTTGTTTAGAAATATATGATTTTTGATTGAACAATTATTGAATTTGGAATTCGTTGCAAATAAACGTTGCAAACTTCTTGCACATAAATTTGTAGCATTTATCACGTGGCAAACTTGAAAAACATTAATTTTATATGAAACAGAATTTTATTAACTTATACAACGTTACTAAATTCACGTTCGTTCCTCAACCGTTTCGTATTTACCTTTGCTAAAGTTGCACCGTTTAATGGCAACTCGGAGACTGTTCTTTCTGGCAATGAAGTTTAATGAAACTGAAAATAAAAGGCAAATAAACGTAAGCACCAATTGAGAACAAAAGAGAAAAATCACTCTCGACAATTTGCACGCTTCCCAATATATAATCTTCATTCGATCTGCTATACACTTTCGATTTGTATGTAAATACACTCTCACTTAACAGGTGTCTGCCAATGTTAACTTTTAACTTTTTTTCCCCTCCGTTATTATTTAAACGTCTCTCTTAGAAAACGGAGCGAACTCGTCGCGTTGAATGATAAAACGGTATTTTAACAAGGACGGCGACACTTTTGTGTCAATCACACGGTGCATCGATGGAAAGTCGACGTGTACATGTGTTTGACGTTATAACAACAGTAATTACAGCCTTAGTAATGACGTGTATTTACGTCAAAAATTTAAAGTCACATTTCACGTTTCGTTGAACGAAACATACGAAGTTTGCGACAAATTTAAAGTAGAGGAATGTTGGTATCAAACGAAGTACGAGATCAAAGAATGAATGTGCCTGAAGTTTGCCACACATTTTTTACTTGGAAAATTTTCTATGTTCAAAAATTGAAATCGACTAAATCGACGAATACAACAATAAACATAGTGAAAATTAATACAAAAAATTGTCGATTTGCATTTTTGAACTAAGAAAATTTTCTATGTCCAATATATATGGCGATTCGCCACGTGACAAACTTCAAGCTCACTAAGAATGATAGGAAAAAGCACCAACACTGTAAAAAACAAGAGTCTCATATTCAGTAAAATTAAAACACTTTTTGTGATGACGATTTGAAAATTAAAAATGAGAAATCAGAAATTATGATATAAGTTAGGCAATGCAATTTATGTAACTGAAGAATGAAACGTTTCTTTCTGTAAACGTTTTATCAAAATTTTTCAAACATATTTTCTTGTCACTTGTAAACATGATTCAAATCACTTTAATGAAATATTTCAAACAGAAAACGCTTCATTCTTCAGTAACATATACAATTTTTCGAAGGCAAATAAAGTTGGCCACACAGTAAATACTATGATTCATCAACTCAAAACAAAAAGAGATTTATATACATATAATTTACGATTTTCGAATCGAAAAGAGAATTATCAACTGTAATGACAATTAACTTGGATAATTTTTATAATTTTGCAACTAGTTCCAACTGTTTCACCCAAATGTTTCTCCTAAATTTCGTAATTCAATTTTTTGCGTAAAATCAATGACTGATTGAAATCACTGGAATAAAAACAAACAAAACTGAAAGGTGCAGGCTCTCTGCAACCTAAATAAATATTTATGGCATCAATTATTATATATGCGCACTTTTTTCACGCGGAATTTCCCAACGAAACCGCGAGATAAATCAGCTCGCTCGCGAACGACACTGCGGCATTGCGGGGAAAATTAATGAATCCCCCGGTGCGCAAAACGAGCAATTAATATGCGGACAAAAATGATTGCATCACTCGCGCGCGCTACCCGATTTACTTTCACACCGCGGCGAGTCGATCGGCGATGAGTCAATTTCAAGAATTCGAGATAGCCAGGCTTAACGCGGCCGTAAGAAAACTGTAGCGAAAACCTGTTCGCCCGGGCACGAGCTCCGACATTATTGTCCTCAAACACGACAGTAGTCCTGGAGGGGTCCTTTTTTAGCCATACGCAACGTTTAATCACAATGCAACGGACGAGCCCGAACGCCGCCCGAAACGCTCTTTAATCGGCTGCCATTTCGAAATCGCCACATTTCCAAACCTTTCTTTTTTTTTTTTTTCTCCTCACTTTTGTTTCGCGTGACTTTTTTTCTCTCCCTTTAACATTTCTAACGAAAAGTATCAATGCACGATTGACTGTGATGACGCACGATTGTTTGACTTCTTTTATTAAATTGTACTTTCGTTGTCATTAACGATTGCTTCGGATGAAATTGATACATTGAGATGAATGAAGAGTAAGATAAATTGGAATTTTTCTTCGCGTAATTAATACATTCTTTGGTAATAGGAGCATTACGAAAATTGATTTAATGGAATGGGATAGTTTTAATTACGAAACGTATTTGAATTAATGTACCTGAAGTTTGCCACGTGGCAAATCGCCCCACGTTTTTGACTTGAAAAATTTTCTCTGTTCAAAAATTGAAATTGACAAATGCAACAATAAACATATTGAACGTACCGGAAGTTTGCCAGGTGGCAAATTGCCACGCGTTTTTGACTTGAATAATTGTCTCTGTTCAAAGATTAAGAATCGACAAATATATTAATAAACATACATTGAAAAATTTAAATTAATACGAAAAATTGTCGATTTCAATTTTTCAACTTAGAAAATGTTCTAAGTCAAAAATGTGTGGCACGTTGCAAACTTCAGGCACTTGTTAACTTAAACAAAATATACTGAGACGACCAAATAGTGAATATTACTAATTAAATGGTAAATTATATTATTTAAATAGTAAAATGTACCTCTTTTACTATTCGCATTGTGTATTTTACCGTTCAAGTAGTAGCTTTTGCATCAACGAGTCTACGGTTGATGAGAAAGTTGATAAACAATTTTCTTGTAATAGTTGATAAACAATTTTTAATCAAAATGGTAATAAATGATATGGTTCAACCATTAAAATTATTAATTCAATAATATACTTCTTGTGATGAAATTGATCAAAACACTACAATTACTAAATTGAACCGAATATTTCGTGACCGGCATCACAAGAATTCCACCAAACGATATCGTCGATGCAATTTTTTTTCTCAGTGTTCGTCATCCTTCGTGTATTCTACTGTATGAATTTCTATTTTTTTTTTTTTTTTTTTTTTTTCAACTTTTTTTCTTTTTATAAAAAAAGGACCGATGAAAAAGGAAGATAACTTAGATGAAATCTCGGTACGAAAATTGCGGAAGTCAAAGTATATGTTTTATTTCTGTTCTTTATACAAATTTCCGACCCCACAAGACCCCTCTCCCCCCCGCTTTCCGCCTTTGCCTTGAAAAAAAAAAAACCACAAAAAATGTATGACAACAG